>CATIWF010145724.1:0-111564 GCA_949630135.1 Balakata baccata
CTTGAGCAACAAGGAACTGTTATTGCTGTGAAAGTATTCAATCTTATGCGTCGAGGGGCTTCAAAGAGTTTCATTACTGAATGTGGAGCGCTAAGAAACATCAGACATAGAAATCTTATTAAAGTTCTCACAGCTTGTTCAAGCATTGATTATGGTGGTAAGGATTTCAAAGCATTGGTTTATGAATTTATGAGCAACGGAAGCCTACACGATTGGCTGCACCCAGTTCTTGGTACAAAGATTGAACATTGCCATCGATATTGCTTTTGCAATCGAGTATCTTCATCATCATTCTGGAACACCAACCATTCATTGCGATTTGAAACCCAGTAATATACTTCTTGATGAAGAAATGACAGCTCATGTAAGTGATTTTGGTTTGGCAAAATTCCTGTACGTTCAAATCGTTGAATTTTCTGCAAATTATCAATCTAGTTCAATGGGAATAAGAGGAACAATTGGTTATTGTCCTCCAGGTACTCATTTCAATTGATTTTTCATATGATCTTTATGTTTCTTTCTGATACAATTTTTGGCAAAATATATAATAAATATGTGATAATGTATACGATTGTTTTCTATAGAGTATGGCATTGGAAGCGAGATCTCAACTGCGGGTGACATATTTAGCTTTGGAATAATTTTATTAGAGACATTCACAGGGAAGAGACCAACTGATGAAATATTCAACGATGGTCTCAGTCTTCATGTATTTGTTAACAGAGCTTTGCCTGAAAGAGTGATGGAGATTATAGATCCCAAACTTCTTCAGCTACTCAATGAAGATACAACCTCAAATTTCAGGAATAGGAGAAACGATATAGTGAAAGAATGCTTGGTTTCAATACTTGAAGTGGGAATCTCATGTTCTACTGAATCACCACAAGAGCGAATGAGTATTTGCGATGTCGTTGCTCGTCTCTCTTCTCTCAGAAACCAACTGCATGATGCTCGATTTCCCAGATAACAACAGGTTGCACGTGCACTTCAATTAGCAGGTATTATTCCAGAATCCTTGTCCCCTGCCTTCTACAATTTAAAATGCAAATTTTCTAGAAAGCTTATAGGACAAATATCATATCAAATATGAACTTTTAGTGTTTTGACAATTATATTCAATTCTACCAAATTTCTATAATTTTATTTAAATTAAATGAATTTTCATTTTAATAACAAATTTAATTTCAGTTTTATAAAAGTACATTCTAACCCAGATGACATGTCATTTGATATGTCATATGGACAATTCATATCATGTGACATATCATTTGAACAATCTACGAGCTTCGAAATTAGCTGACATATCATATGTAGCAACCGACATATCATCTGGACAATCCATGTAAACGCTACTTAGATTTGGAGTTTATGATACTGAGGCTATATTAGTTATTAAAGTGAAAGTTCATATAATTTAAACAAAATTTTTACAAAATTAGATATAGTTATGAAAATGCGCAAAGTTCAGAATTTAATGTGATATTTATCCCAAACTTATATTTGTTAGAAAAATTATTTGACCCAGACCATGTGTCATAGTGGCAAAAAAAACTTAGCTCCTCCTTCAAAGTCTTAAATTCGAGACTCTACAAAAAAAAAAAATAAATTTTGAATTATGTGTATTCTTCTTTTGTCACAGGTACACAAGGTTGATTATAATCGATAGAAGTCCATATGCACATGTATTTCCCCTGCTATATATGAAGCTTTCTAAATTTGTATTCGCAGTGTTAACACCTGATATGTGTTTCTGCTTTCTTACAATTGTGTCTATATATGCACGTGTATCAGTATACATGGTGCTGTTGTCTACCTCCCTTAAATAAAGGTGTCATAAAATATAAATTATAATTCAGAATATGTTCTTTTAAATGACAATATCTAAAATACTAATTTACTTTGAAATTATTTTATTCAAGTTAACAAGATCATTTCCAAATACTAATTTTATAGCTGGCATATTAATTTAGAAAACACCATTTGTTCTAATTATTTTTATATTAATTTTTTACTTCATATATTAAAATATTTATGCTTTATTTATTTACTGCTTAATTTATATTAAAATTGATTAGATTAAATTATATAAAATGAATTGAAACATATACTTTATTTATTTACTGCTTATTTTATATTAAAATTAATTAGAATAAATTATTTAAAATAAATTGAAACAAATAGCATATGTGATAATTAAAGCTGACAATTCGTATCGTGTTATGTCTTATTTCGTATCGTTTTAATCATAACGTGTCTCAATGACACGAAACTATTAGACACAATCAATTAAAAATGTCTACATATATATATATATATATATATTTAAATAAACATAATAGCTATACAATATTTATTATATATAAAAGATACTAATACAGTTAATTTTAATATAATGTATTATATATAAATATTTAAAATATTACAATACATTTAAATATTTTATATAATTTAATTTTAAAATAATTAAATTTTTTATATATTTTTAATATTTTAATAAATTAAGCAGTTAAAATCCGTTTAGAAGATAATTTTTTTCCGTCTCTTATTCGTATCGATACTGTTGTTATTATCTATATGTTAAGCTCAAATTGTCTCCGTATCGTCTTGACATTTTTGCTAGTCTAATCATGGCCAGTCTAGTTATTTGTCTGTCGTCGCATCAGAAACGGCGTCGTGTGCCCTCGGCATTCCATTTTGCTGTTAAAGCTTCTAAAGAGACTTCCAAAAACTAAATGTAAAGCATTATTTGCGCGAGAGCGAGCGAGCGAGCGAGCGAGATAGAGGAGAAGCTATGAACGCCCCCGATCGTTACGAGCGATTCGTTGTCCCAGAAGGAACCAAAAAGTAATTTCGCAATCATCTTTCTGTAGATTGCTCTCTCCTTAAACCCTCTCTTTCTCTTCAACTCATCATTTTCATTTTCACTTGTCCCCTAATTTTCTTGTTAGGGTTTCGTACGAGAGGGACACGAAGATTATTAATGCCGCGTCTTTTACTGTTGAAAGAGAGGATCACACCATCGGCAACATTCTTCGCATGTAATTTCTAACTTCTTTCTCCTCTTTTGTTGTTTTATATTGTATCTTCATCAAATTTTAATTTTCTGCCCTTTTCGTTAATCTCTTGGCGTCATTAGGCAGCTCCACAGGGATGAAAATGTCCTCTTTGCTGGTTACAAGCTTCCTCATCCTCTTCAGTACAAAATCATTGTCAGGGTTAGTATTCTCTCTATTCAAAAACATGGATTTCACGGTTTTGTATGAATTGGGTTATCAGAAATTTTGTGCTATGTTCTGCTCATTTGGGTTTACATTTAAACGAAATTTGGCGTGGAACATTTGACGTATTCTGTTTCGTAAGTTGGTTACTTTGATTATAAAATTTAGCTGATGTTCCTTTTCTATCATTGCTGATAATCTATTCTTTGTTGTTTTGCTTCTATTTCTGTATCACACACTGTTCTCTTTTTAGTTATTTTTTCGTTGTTTGCTTGTTGGAGAAAAAATATTTCATTTTGTATATGAACGAGAATACATTGTGTCTTGAGGCATGAGTGCACACTGTACAAGAAACTTTGGATTTGTTAGATGGTCAGTGCATTTGTTCTTTTACAATTCATGGCAACATTGTATACTTAATTGAAAAAGAATTTATTGCATGTGTATTGGATGTGTGTTCTTTATTTAAAAAAAGATTTCATGATTTAGGGATAAATGACAAGTTTATTTATTTATGTGGGGCATTTTTTTTTTTTGTCTGGGTTTAAAATCTTGATTCATGCAATTTTTCAATTTTAGTTCAACATCTGGTGCATTAAGGAATTATTGTTATTTCGCACCTATTAAAAAGTTTCCTGCTAATTTTCTACATTGTTTTGCAGATTCATACAACAAGCCAGTCTTCACCTATGCAGGCATATAACCAGGCCATTAATGACTTAGATAAGGAGCTCGACCATTTGAAGAATGCACTTGAGGTATGGGATTCGCTTTTTCTCACCAACCATCTAATTGTCGTCAGAGTTTTATTATTACAGATGATTGTACTTTTAAACTGTTCTTGGCATATATTGCAATCAACACAAACATCCAGCTTGGATAATTATGAACTTCATTTAAGCAGTTGAATGGTTAAGAGTCTACACAGCAATATATGCCCAATATTTTGTGAGAATAACTAATCAGAAGAGAGTTTAGAAACTTTAGTGGAAGTAGTCTAGCTATCATGTTGTGGTATCTGTATCCTATTGTGATGTTGGAATTATGGAAATTGCAAATTTATATGCCTATTTGGGTGCACAAATATTGTTGGCTAGTTCAAATTGTGACTTCTTTGGTAGAAGAGTATGCCCCAGGAGTTTTGCTTCTGACTTTTCCCTCCCTCCCTTCCCCCCACCGTCCCTTTCCCTTTCCACCAATGAGTATTCGTACCAATTTTTTACAAGCATATTAGTGGAGTATTAGTTAGAATCTTAATTGATAATATCTCTTATGATATTAAGGATTTTGTGTTGACATTCTTAGTTTTTATGCTTGGTGAGCTAATCTTGGACTATAGCTAGCAGTTTTTCAACCGTTTATGCGCTGGTATAATTTTTTAGAGGCCATGGTTACCTAGTTTGTCCTTATTCATTTAGTTCAATTCTCATCGTGCTTGTTTGAAATACATAGGCATTTTTTTTTATCCAATTTTTTGTTAAGCACTTGACTGCTTTCCTTAAGCTTGATTATTATGCTTCTAAAATTTGTAGGCTGAGGTTGCCCAGTTTTCAAGGGATTATTAAGCATGTGGGTCTTGAAGAAGCAGAGTGAGGATGCGCAACAGACTGCTGTAATGAGAGTTTAATGGAAAATTGTGTGATTGTGATGAGACTTGGATTTCACTGGATGTAGTTAATTGATCTCTTCAATCAGATAATTGAACATCAAAAAATATGTGGCAAATGGCCATCAAGTATTGGCTCAGCTGATTTGTTTTGCGGACGGTTTAGAAATAGTAGTATATGAATTTGTTGGCTTGTCACTTTGCGAGCCTTATTTTAGTGGGCAGGCAGTTCAGGAGATAAAATACGCGTTTAGTTATTTTCTTACAAAGATACACAGGTTAAAGGTGTAAGAGTACAAGTGAGACTATCGCGAGTATTGTTGTTCTATGGACACTTTCAACTTGTTCCCAAGGTCCGTGGGTCAGCACTAAGGCTAAGCAAAATCAAACTGAACCGAATTTAATTTAGTCTAATCGGTTAAATATGATTGGTTCAGTTACTAATATATTTTTGAATTTAATCGGTTCAGTTCAGTTGGAAAACCAAAAAACTGAAACTGATCTATTAATAACAAATATATATTTTATAGGATTAATTACGTTAATTTTTGCACTTCTTCTTTCCCATTGCTGTATCACCTTCTTCCTCTTCATAATTTTTGCAGTTTGAAAAATATGCAGAAAATCAACAAACAGCAATTCTATTCTAAATTTGCATCAAGGATTCTCCTCTCTCCTCCCACTTATCTCTCTTAAATTCTCTTTCTTATTACTCATCACCATCCCCTTTTCTTCCGCTCCTAAATTTTTCTAAGCAAACAAACAGAAACAATGAATGAACGAAAATAAAAGAAAGTTATCATTATTAATCCAAAAAAAAAAAATCTAAAAATAAATTACTTAGCATTATTGTTGTTGCCAAAATAATTGCTTACCGCTATTGAAAAAGAAAAAAAAAAAAATTATATCAGAAATTTCATTCTACTTTCTTCTTTATTTTGACACTCATCGCTCTATTCCTTGAAGATTCAAAAATTTTCTACCACTTTCTCGAGAAAATAAATACATTTTTATGGAAAAAGAAGAAATGTTGCATTGGTCCCTCTCCACCCATCCTCCCAGTCCGACATTGATGAGATCGAGAGCGTACATGGGAATCAACCGAACCCAATTATTCTATTCGAGATTTCATTCTGAACCAACCAAACATATTAACCAAGCAACGATACCAACATTCTCTTATCTGGATTGAGAAGCAATATGAGCAGACGAGATTGAAGAGATCTTGATCGTCAGTTCGATTTGAAAGATCTGATCCGAGCCTTTAAGGTGGGGTTCTGTTTCTTGGGCTAAAACGGCAAAATCTCTGGTGCAGTTGAAATCAGAGCGACAACGAGATCTGATCAGAGGTTCTCCTTGGGTTCTACTGGGATTTTCATTTATTTCTGTTTGGGTTCTTTTTTTATAGAGTTAATTATCTCATATTCTCAGCAACCATCAAAACTTAAAAACCAAATATTAAAAATATTCCATTAAGGGAAGAATCTGGATACAAGGAAAACAGATGGAAAGAACCTAATATGTGCAGATCTTTAACTTTCCTTGATCTAGGAATCCAAAAATTTTTTTCTCAAGATACAGAGAGTGATAGAGGAGGACAAGAAAATTTTGCTTTTTTTTTTTTAATTTTTTTTGTTTTCTTTAAAAAAATTTACAATTCCATGGTGCCATGTAGACTTTACAGCGCCACATCAGCTAGGTGCTGTCTTGAAAATGGACCGGAAAATAATTATAAAAAAAACGTTAATTTGTGTATTTTAATGCAAAAATTTTTAGTACGTACCAAACTTATTAATAAATCCGAAATTTGAATAGTTTAACATAATTAATTCTATTATATATATAATACTTATTTTTTTTTATATAAATTTGAGTTTTAAGAATTAAAGATTCTTTTAAAAAAATTAAATGCATATTATCGATTAATCTTAATATTAACAATAGCATTTCTCTTCAAGACTTCGTCTTTTTCTACCTTTCTTTTCCTTCACCACCGGCAACCCCTCTCTTTCTTTACTCTGTGATTTCATTCTCCTTTACACCTCTTTCTTTACTCCTCCATGCCGTGTGGCTGCCTCCTTTTTTTACAGTGATTTCATTCTTCTTTTCCTCCAGGGCATATTGCCGCTTTCTTTTCTCTAGCTCTACTAGATCTTTGCACCTTACAACCTGTTTGCTCACATTCTACTACTATGCAGTGTGCAGACTGCTCTTCTTAGGTTTTCTTCATTTTTGAGTCTTTACCATCATTATTTCCTTTTTTTTTTCTTTTTGCTTTATATTTTTCTTTCTGTGATTATTACATGGGGATGGTTGTATTAATGATGCGTGGGTTCTTTTCATTTTTGCTTAATTAATTTTAAATTAATTAAGTTTAAGGATCAAAATTACCCTGCTTGGCAATGTGCGGTAAACACTGAATAGGGATAGCTATAGGTAGTGGCCGGAGACTTTAAATTATTGAAAGATGAGTAAGTGCAAAAAAGGCATAAGGGGTAATATTAATGAGCTCAAATGCGAACTCAGTTTAATACTGTTTGATTCGTTAGCGTGCGAACGTATTCATTTAAGAGTTCAGGAACATGTTTGCAACCTAACTCGCGAACGTATTCATTTAAAAGTTTACCAACATATTTATTTAGAAGCTCAGTAATATGTTAAGTTTGACAACGTATTCATTTAAGGCTCATTTATTTTATATTTTATTATTTAAACTCAAGTTTTTATTATTATTAGTTAATGAACTAAATTCGAATTTTTGTCATTATTAGTTAATTAGCTGAACTCGAACTAAACTCGTTAAACATAATAAATGAGTTATTTACAAGTCGAGCTCAAGCCACTCAAGAGCATACTATTTTTTAAACAAGCCAAGTTCGAACTAAAATATTAAAGTTCGAGCCGAGCTCAAGCTCATGATAGTTTTAAACGAACCAAACCCTTCTACTCTCGCTTAGATTACAATCCTAGCTACATTGATTGATTGAATCATAAAAAAAATTGAGGAGAAGTTAATTAATTATTCATATTGGAAACTAATTTGTTGTGTGAGAGATTTAAGATTTGAAAGGCAGAAAGGGTATTTATATGTTTGATAAAAAGTGCAACAATTTTTAGATAAAGAGGAATAGTATAGGAACCGAATAAATTGATCAAACCCAAAAGTAGGTTCTGAAAATATATCATATAATTCGATTGTTTCAGTTTGGTTCAATACCGACCGATGCTCAGACACTATCTAATAGGAAAACGTCGAGCTCAATTGTGAGTCTCATGGTATTTATTCTCAGGGGTGCTCAGGAAATTTGCAAGATCTGCAAAGGCTCAGTAGGCAGAAGTAAAGCATCCAAAAAAAAAAAGGTTGAGGGATAAAAAAATGAGCTTATTTTTTTTCCCCTTCTCCTTCACATGCTGTAAATCACAACATATGATGCATTGAAACATAAGAAAAGAAATTTCTAAAACAAATGACATTCCATTAAGAATATAAAAAATTATATATATTTATATCAATTATTTAAAGTAAAATATGTAACTGAAACCAATATTTGGATTTTCCGAATTTTTCCATTCGGTGTGGGTTTGAAATTTAGGGGTTCTGTTTTTCTCCCAGCACGTATATTAAGCGGCATATGCTAGATCTTTCGCCCTCATATTTTCACTTTATATGGTTTAATTGGCATTGAGTTCATCTCACTTTGAGTGAGTTGGGACTGGGACTGAACAAAAAAGAATAAAAATAAAGAAGAATAGGATGGTTAAGACCGCAAGTGTTTCTTATATTTACGAGGAAATACATGTCTTGGTAAAGCAAGGGAAAGCTTGGTAATCTGCCTAAATGTGAAAGAGCTACATGGGTCAAGTGAAAATTAGATGCACAAAATACATTTCAAGTTTTTCCCTTCTATCAACTGTATTTTCTACAAGTAAAGGATTGTTATTTGCTACCTAAATTACACATTTCCAACTAATATTTATATTGTCTCACTAGACTCTCATTTACATGATAGTGAAATCATCATCCACACCCTCTAATTCTCCTTTGATTTGGTGTTGTTGGATAACCAAAACAGAAGTGTTCTGTGAGAAGTTAGACCCAGAAAGCACATCCCCCACCGGTCCTAATTCCGGGCATTGCTGCCAGTCGTTCATCCCCACCGTTAATATGGAGTTCACCCTCCCTCCTCTGCCTACAATGATCAGAGCATATTGGCCTTCTAGTGATCTCAGAGTTGCATAAGTCTCTGCTGAGTTCGCAAGATGCTTCTCCATATACGAAACATGGCCTCCCGATACATGTCTTTCGTAGAAGTGAGCAAAACATTCGTCGTCGAGTTTCATTTCTTCTTCTTGCTCTGCTTGATTTACTCTGAAGTTTCCTCTTCTTGATGTGTTATCTGGGTTGTCGTCAAGTAAGAATCTTATAACTGTGAGCTTCACTCCTGGATGCCTTGCAACGCAGCCTGCATAGGCCAGTGCTTCCCTGTCATCTTTGCCACCGATGAAGATTACTGCTACATAGAAGGATCTTGGTCTGGTTGACAGTTTCTCTGCTAGCCTAAGACCTCTATCCACTAGAATCCCCACTGAACATGGTGCACTTCTAAGAATCTGCTTCCAAATCATGCCACGATGGTGAATTAATTGTTACAAAATTTGGATTTTCATGTTGTCAAGAGAGTTATGTGTATTTAGGAACAATAAGCATGCAACAATATTTTAAAAAAAAAAGGAAGAAAAAGAAAACAGCTTGTGGATACTCTTTTTGAACACCTACTTTCAATTCAAACTAGTTTAGCTTTTATTTTTTTTTTTTTTCTCCAAGAATGAATTCATTTATATACCTTACGGTTAACATATCGAAATCCAGCTTGACCTGCATCCAATGTTCCATCAGCCTGTTGCCTCTTGTGAAATGGCAAGACAATGAGGGAGACCATTAGGTCCTCTGCTAAAATGCAGACCTCTTGCGCCATGCCGTTGAAATTAGAAAGAGCAAGCATTCTTCTCAGAGTGATACCATCACCATTTTCATCCACATAAGCTTGGACTGCTTTAGTGATTTGATCCCTCATCTCTGTTACTTCCTTGTCAGTCACTGTCACAGTATCCAACCCATCAGTCCGCACCAATGTTGCAGCTATTTTCTCTGTCAGTTCAACCATGTCAGTTAGATAAACCAGAATCCCGGGATCAGCTGTGCCTCGAGAAATCTCCATGAAGTTTATACTTGAAGGCACATTATGTGGTCCATGAATGCATAACAGGATCCGAAGCTCATTGGATTGATCAAGCCATTGAAGTGCCCTTCGATGCGTGGGTGCTCGTTTCCTTGCTCGTTGGATGATTCGCATCACAATCGATGGACCAAATACAACCGTGAAGAATACCACAATAACCATTGAAGTAGTTGTTGCAAGTGATGTAAATTTGGACTGCAAACAAATAAGATGAACATTGAACAGTCGTTTGAAAAATGTGACTGTTGCTAGCATTTTTCACTGTAAAAACCTATAATGCAGGTTTCATCTAATTCATACAAAAACTCAAGCAAAGAAAGCAAGAATACTTACTAGGTTTAAAATGATAGCCAAATATACATGGAAATGACCCTTTGCACTCAAGAGAAATCCAAGTTCAGCAGATTCTCGCCAGTGATAACCTAACATTGCTCCGCAGATGACAGTTCCTATTACTTTCCCATATAATGTGATCACTAAAAGGACAAAGAACCTTCCCCACGTCGCCAACTGAAATGGACTAACTAATTTCTTGAGGTTAGAATGATATCCCACCCAGAAGAAGAAGAGTGGATAGAAAATAGTAGTCAACAGATAGTTGATTTTGCCAACTGCCCACTTGGAAACTCTGCCTTCACTTGGCAGGAAAATTCCAGCCATGAATGCACTCAGAATAGGGCTGTAACCATAAATCGGTGAGGCACTACAAACCATAACCATAAAGGCAATAGACAGAACTAAGTGTGACCCTTTCATAGGCTTTCCTTCAGGGTTTTCATTGTTCACCCAGTTGAGAAAAATAGGCGAAACTTTCGCTGCAAAGATCGTTTGAAGCAGTAAAGCACAGCTCATCGTTAAGGTCTTCGTGATATACACAGAAACATCGGTAATCTTCGAAGTGGGAGAGACAAAAATATAGCCAATGGAGATGAGAAGCACAGAGATCATATCAGAATGTACGCCAGCTGCAATGACAAGCTTTCCTATATCAGATTTGCCAATTTTGAGATTGGTTATAATTCGAGTCAGGATATGGGAGCCACTGCCAGAGAGGGTGATGGATAGAGAAAGGGTCAAACCTACATCACCATGGCCATCTCTAAAATATTGCAAAAATGGGGTTATGCTGCAGGCTAAAATGAATGTGGAGATCATGCCTGCATAGGCTATCATAGCAGGTTGAGTTGGTGGTTTAAATATCACATAAGGATCCATTTCCATTCCTAACACAAACATATAGCAAATCATCCCAAATTCTGCGACAAAATTTAGTGTCGTCACGAATTTTTCGTCGAAAGAATCTCGTATCCATGGTATGCTGCCAATAACCAGTCCTATCTGCATCAAATACCATCTGTTATGTCAATACTTTAATATACAAATACTAATTCATTAGCATATATAGGTGGTGTGAAGATCATGTTTATATTATCATTTTCGGCACATCCGAAGGATTTGATATTGAATTCATGATCTCCCATATTTGCCATGATTATTTCATAATGGATGTGTCCTATGAAGTACAAACACTCCAATTACAGCGTATCGTATTTCTGATACTGACATTCACTGGACACCCATAAAATATCGTAGATGCATTGTGTAATTTTTTAAAAATTAAAAAATTATTTATTTAAATTAAAAATGCATTTTTCCTTTTCAGAACTTAAAATCTCCGTGTAATATCAATCATTGTTTAATATTTTTAATTGTATGCCATTTTTGCTTACTTTTATATAAAAGAATAACCAGCAATTATCTCTATTGAATTTAATTATTTAGAAATTTATTCCTATACTTTTTATAAATATGTTCATGCTACATAAGATATGCCAATTAAGCTAAACCCTGTTAGTCGTAATTTATTTATACATGCATATTGAAAGAAGTAGATAGGAAGAAAATTTAAGTTTTGTTTGGAAAGAAGAACGAAAAAAAGACTTACAACAATATCAGATGCAATGCGAGGTTGGGAAAGAGGCTTAAGAAGATGGTGAAGAAGATGACTTAAAACAAAAGTAAGCACAACTCCAACAACTTTTCCAGGCCCGTTTTTTACTGTATATGTTATAAAATTCTGGCAATTTGAATCTGGCGCCGCCGGTGATGATTTGTGATCTATCACTCTTGCCTTGTTCCCATGCAAATAATGTGCCATTTTCCCTTTCTTTTTCTTTTGTTTATGAACACAAGAATCTTTTTTCTTTTTTGTTAAATTATCTTTTTTTTTCCTTTGGTTATGATTTTTTTTTTTTTTTACATTTTGTTTTTGTTTTTCATTTTAAACAATCGATGCCATCATTCCTTTTCTTTTTTTCTGTTTTAGTCTTTTGATTTCTTTGTTGCCAACTGAGGTTAATGGTTGTAATTTCATTGCGTACCATTAGGAGAAATTGCAGCAGGAAGTTTAGGATATTAAGCCATGTAAGCAATTCTATAGACAAGGAATTAGAAAAAAAAAAAATTGTCCACCTATATATATTATAAATAATTTTTAAACTAATAATATTGTTTATTTTTAAATGACAAAAAAAAAAATATTTTTTGGTCAGATATTCTCAGTCAGTGTATTAGAACTACACATATTTAAATTTTATTAATAATTAATTATATTTTACTTTTGTCATTATCTTAATTATAATAAGTAATCATATCAAATAATTATTTTATTTATTCATACATTATAATGTGCGTTTATTCTTTTTATACAAAAATCAATTAATTTTATCAACTCAAAGGGAAAAGTTTTAAACTCTAGATTTCTTATCAACGAATACATAAGCCGTTTTACAGTTTACACCATCTGTGATAAAAGTTCTTATATTTTGTACAAGTAGTTTATACATATAGCTTTTTCTATAAAAAAAAACATATAAATGATTTTCTTATTTATGAGAATAAAAATAAAAAAAATTAAGAAAATATCAAAATACACATATCAAATATAAAAGGAACTCACTAATTAATTTGTGATTTAATTGATATTTTTATTTATAAAAATTAAAAGAAGTTTCAAATTTGAATTTATTTACTACGTACCATTCACTATTTTATTTTTATGGTGAGCCTAAGTATAGTTCACAACCTGAAATAAAAAAAACGGCCAAATTGTTAAAAAAAATTTCAACTTTTATGTTTGTATTAAATATAATATAAATTTTCAATTTTTTCATGAATGAATTTTAATATTTTATTAATTTAAATATTTTAACTAATTTAGTAGAAAGAATTATTGACTTGTTTGAACTTTTCAACCATTATTTTTTATACTGAATAAGTAGTTGATTCATCGATAATTTAAAAACAAAACAAAATGTCGTCATTTTTACATTTAAAAGAATACAATATAGAATTAACCCTAAAACATAGCAGCTTCTAAACAACATTTTCTTATGGATATGATTGGTCATTAGGTCGGTGAATTTTGCCCAGAAAGTTTTATTCGTCCCTCTTGAAATTTAAGCTAGATATTTAAAAATAAAATAAAATTATCTATAGCCGTCATAGATTTTTCACCAAATTAAATTGATTGAAATGACTAAACTAATAAAATATTAAAAATTAATTTATTCAATTGAAAAAATTAAAAATATAAATTAATTTTATATTTTTTTTAAAATTTGGCGTAAAAAAATATAAAAGCAATGCAAATATACAGTTTCTTTAATTAGTGTGGATCCACAATTTCAGTTTTGAACAGAATTTCATTAATAATTTGGATATTGCCATATTTGGCAGGTATTATGTAGGCCCCTCGTTTTTCTTTAGTCCTCTCTCTTTTTTTTTTTTTTTTTCCATTTTAAAAACTGTTTTTAAATAAAAAATAGTAAATGGATATTTTTTATAACATTTAAGGGTCATCCTAAACTCGTATAGCCGTTGGAATTCAAAATACGGTCACCTTCTTAACTCATTCTGTTTCTTGGAGCACATAAGCGAAGTCCAATGATATAAATATGTAATAAAAACTCTCTGAGAGAGAAACAGTATATTCACGGGTTTTTTCTTTCAATTCAATTTATAGTCGTTCCTTTTTTTTCAAAAAAATAAATAAATGTAAAAAATTTCCTTAGGGTTTTGCACTTTGACAAATTTAAGTATGTATAATTTTTTTTGGCAAAAAGGATCTCATGGTTGTAAACATTAGCAACGAGGAGGATATATATATAACGCCATTGATATAAGCAGATGTTTCTTTCTCTTTTTTATGTGGCTTTTTTCTCTCTTCTACGTGGTATAAGATATTCTTTTAACTCAATAATCTCCGATTTACATCTTAATTTCCCATCGGGTCATCACAATCCCAGCCACCTCCCCTTCTCCTCTGCCATCAACCAGTCACAACGGGCCACCTCTCCTTCTCCATTGTCGTCAACCAGTCAAGAGATCTCAAAAAAATTGATACTTAGACAATAACCAACATCTCTAAATTCTTCCAAATCAAGGCTAAAAAAAAAAATTTAATCAAACACCCATAACATTCTATCCAAACACAGTAAGACAATGACAATCTATATTTTTTCATACAAAACATAGCAAAGCAATGGCAACTCTCAACTAAATTTCAAAAATCAGTTCAAGTCATTGCTATATGCAACCCATTTTATCAATTTTGAAGAGCAATACCTAATTTTGTCAAAATCCAATTTGAAAAATCTCAAACTCGTGTCCAAATCAAAAATTCATTTCCATTTGTCATCAATTTCGGTAATCAAAAGTGTGAGAATCAAAGAAGAAACCTTTTCAGCCTTGGGTTGTCAAAGAGAGATGAATAAATACTAAGGAAACAAACAACAAATCACTAATGAAAGATGAATTTGATGTTGTCAATGAGAGAAGAACGTTCTTCTATGGTCGCCGGTGAAGAAGGATCAGATAGAGTATTGATGAAATTTTTGGGTCTCGAGATGCAGCGACAATAGGTCAACAATGATGGAAGGAGCAGCTGCTGGTGGAAGAAGTAACTGTTGTCGTAATTTTGAACAATGAAGGATCTATGGCTGAAGGAGCAAGGGAAAGTCGCTGGTTTTGCATATGAATGATTGACAGCAGTGGAGAAGGAGAGGTGAAGGTGCCGATGGTTGTGATGGGGAATTAAGATTTAAATTAGGGATTATGGAGTTAAAAAAATGGCTTATGCCCTATAGGAGAGATAAAAAAGTTATATATAAAAGAGAAAGAATTCACGTCAATTTATATTAACGCTGCTAGGTATAGGCCCTCCATAATGCTAACATATGCAACCACGAGACCTTTTTTGTCAAAAACAATTCCACATACTTAAAATTGTCAAAAGTGTCAAATCACATGAGGTTTTTTGCATTTTTTTTCCGAATTTTTTCAGCTGTAGAGAGACCCCGGTGATCATTTTTTCCCTGTTGAAGCACAAATCCCGAGGGATTCCACAATCCAAAATTTACAGTTGCTTTTGAGCATTCGTATATACAGATTCTAGGGGGAATTTTGGATTCTGTTCTTATGGGTTTCGATGGATGTGCATAAATATTTGGAAGGAGATACACGTTTTGATTGAAAATTTAAATGCGAGTTTTTTCTTTTTTTGTAGATTTTTGGTGATAAAAGACAAATTTATGTGTTTATGTGATTGAAGAGAAATTCTAAACTGAGACATGTTTTTTGGGGATAAATGATGAGCTCGATTTTCAGGCGAGCGACACCTGCTTGTGATTCGTTGTGTCCGTTGTTCTTCTTTGAGTACCAGATCAAGACAAATAATAACAAAGTTAAGTGACCATACATAAAATTAATTCTCTCATTATGTATAGAATCTTACGGTGTCATTTTTTCTGTGCACTTATGATATATGAGCTAAAGGAAGCTAATTAGTTTGATAATTGTTTTGTAAATTATGAAGCACGATCTGACTATGGTAAGCAGAAATGTAAATATTATTTTGTAATTTAGAGTTTTATGTTTAGAAGGCATCAAGGCAAGATGACTCTGCTTAATCCATTAAGTTGTTATG
Organism: Balakata baccata; assembly: GCA_949630135.1. Lineage (NCBI taxonomy): Eukaryota > Viridiplantae > Streptophyta > Magnoliopsida > Malpighiales > Euphorbiaceae > Balakata > Balakata baccata. The sequence goes on from CATIWF010145724.1 coordinate 16,051, forward strand.
TATACTAAAGGGATTGAACGGGTGGTGGTTCTGTTTTTTCTGGGTTTTTCCCACCTTTCATCACCAAAAAAAGGGATTGAATGGGACTGGAAGGGCTTTAATTGCAGATACTGGCATGCAAATTTTGTCGAAGTTGATGCAACAAAAAAGTCCTTGTGATCCAGCTTGATATATGTTATTCTTATGAAATAAAATGGACAAGTTAATGAGCAAAGTGAGACAATAGACTAAAAGGGGAAAAAAGAAAAAAAGAAGCATTTGCAATAAATACTGGATTTCTATTTTTTTCTATGTTAACTGTCTTCAGCTTAGAATTGGTTTATTGGCAAATTCTCTCATTTTTCAGCAGATTTTGATATGGTAAGCCGGATAATAAATCGAATTATTATTTCTCCAAGTATTCTGTATTTATTTTTGAATTTCCCTTTACATAAGTGCTTCTTCTTGTCCATATAGAATCCATATTTTCGTTCTTTGGGTGATATGTTATTTCTCCAAGTCTTTGGTATGTATTCTTGAATTTTTACAAGTGCTTCTATGTTGTCAAGCTTCTCTATTACCGAGGTTTTTATTCTTTTAAAATGTAGCTTTAATTTTATGCTCTATCAGCAAGAACAGGAGTAAACTGTGAACTTCAATTTTTTCATTCACATCATTAATTTCTTCATCGTATGAAATTAATAATATATTGCAATGTTGATATGGATTCACCATGACCAAACTTATCATATGCTTCAAAAAAGATGACTACCCGAACAAGCTATGGATATAGTATTTTTTATCAAGAATGTAGAGTTCTCTAGACTCATATTCATTACCAATAATTTGTTTCATCATAAGATCCTAAAATACACAATAATCAAGAAAGAATGAAATAGAACAATTTAAGAAACAAGTAAATTTACTAACAGAAATTAAATTGAAAGATAGCTGAGATAAACTAAGAACATATAACAAATGAAGTGTTGAGATATAAATGATTTGTTGGGATATAAATGATTGTGTTAGACCCAAAAATAAGAATCCATCAAATATTGATTTAATCCCTAAGGTTAAGCTACCATATTTACAACTACCATATATTTAACAAGTACAAAATGAGAAGGTATACATTTTAATAGTTGACAACTTAAAAGAGCTACACAGTCAGCATCATTGGAACCATGCTAATATGTGACATAACTTAATCAGCAACGATGGCAGAAGAAATGAGAATATAGATTCTTGAGGCTGTTGAACTGAAAGATCGAGTTGAAGAAATTATTATATAGCTAGGATGTCCCAGGTGGTTTTAGATCCATGTTATGATAACATTTATATAATAAAGATCACGGATAAGAAAATACTTGATATGCTTTGATGGGAATGGTTGGCCATTGCTTGTTGATAGTGGTTTTGATTGTCGGTAATTATTTCTATACCTTATTGGCTATAATGAAAAATTGTTAACAGTGCTGAATAACTAGGCTTGTAGGGCTTCCTAACTTTTAGATGAGCTAGTTACTATAGTTTGGGCAGTATTGTAACACCATTTTTCATGATACATTACTATAGGCACTACTGTGCTACTTCTGTATTCACCATGTCTAAACCCTATAGGCTATATAACACTTGGAATATAAACGAGTTAAACTACTTGTGAACTACTTGATCTTGATGTGCAAAATTAAGGAATTTGACTTAGAGTTAATCAAGTCGAGCTTGAACTCAAATAGTTTATCAATTCGAGTTTGGTATTACAACACTAGACTCATAAGTTCACGAGCTTAATCGAACTCGACTATTTCTATTATTTGTTAAATTACATTTATACTCTCGTTATTTAAATAGCCTAAAAACTTTAGATCTCTTTTTTTAGTTCGAGATGAACCTAATCGAGTATATTTCGAGTCAAACCGAATATACTAATTAAAAATTTTAGTTGAATCAAGATTTATCGAGTCAAATTCAAGTAGCTCGAGTTTCTTTCAAGTCAAGTTTTGAACAATTAAAAAAATGCTCGATCGAATTCGAATCAAGTTTGAGTTTCGAGTATTTTAGTTGAGTTGAGTCGATATACTCAAGTCTAGCACTATATCGACTTGACTTGATTACACCCTAACACTCGATTAATTCCCTTTTCTTTTTAATCTTTTCCATTCTTATCTCACTAAGGTTAGAATCAATTTCTCTTGACATGGATGAACTTTTTGAGTTCATTTTCTTTTTGGAAGTGTGAATTTCATATTTTATTTTCATCAATTTTCTTACACTATGATAAACCTAATCACGAATATCTTTGTGTGTCTGTGTGTGAATGTGTATCCATATGTGCATAAATATGTCATGAGTCCTTTGTATGGCATCTTTTCAGCTAATGAAATTTTTTCACTTTAGCAAGCCATTGCAACCTTCATGCCGTCGATCCCTCTTCACATTGGCAACATCTAAGATTTTATTTTTGTCAAAAGATTTCAACATTCCCCCTCTCATTCCCTATGCCAGAGCCGCCATTACGGAGAAAACGGTAAGTGAACTAGTGTTTGCTAGTCCTCACGTAAGTTGGAATTTTTTTAGGAAGTCCAATTGAATATATAGGAAAGTTGAAATGCCTGCTTTCCTTAATTTCCTTTTTCTATTCGCATTAAAGTTTATGAAACAATGCATATTCCTCACTAATCTTTACTATTACCACTTCTTTTCAGGCTAATCCATTTTTACAGTTGGTTGTTGAGTGCAAGTTGTAGGCTGTTGACAACCAACTGGCCAATCCAAGAAAAATTTATGGATCTAAAGAAGATAATGAAGATGCTATAAAGTCACTTTCAGCCGTAGAAATAACAGGGAGCCAATCAAAAGAATCATTTGCTACCATGATTGCAAAATTTCTAGGAACATCAGCTGGGGTAATTATCAATTTATCATTCACGTTCTCTTAATTTTGAAGTGCAAGTGTTTTGGCAGTTATTTGACTAGGCTACTGTCATTATGCATTTTTACGCGGAATATCTGTGTCATGAGAGAGCAGCTACTCAGTAATTTTGTGCCAAATGATGCATGTACACTGGGAGCTGATTTACTCAGGGAAATGTCAGAACAAATGTCCAAGCCAGTATCAAAGAAAAAGGTTCCACTTTGTTTTAAATTTGTTGTCTATTTGCTCAACTTCACTTTTATGTACATAATGGCATGAATGCAAGATAAGTCAGTAGTATTCGCTATAGATGATGGTTCTTTACCAAGGTCAAATGGTTCCCGGTTTAAAGGAAGATGTAGAATCACCAGGACTTCTAAGTGTTGGTGAACTTTTAAATGCAGTAAGTTGTGCTTGGTTATTCTTTTCTTGTAGACTGATAAATGTTGTAATATATTTAGGGAACTAGCTCGCGCACACACATAGGCATGCAAATAGTAATGTCGTTGACATCTATATTAAAACTCACCTACCCTGATTAGATCACCATGTTATAGATGCAATGGTTGGCTTCTTCTAAGTAAAATATATTCTGATGATGTACCATTTACGCAGGTTTCATAAACACATCAAGTTGTGAGATTCAGTCTCCACCCCACGCAACTTGCCTTACATTGAAATGGTTGGCTATTATGAAGCCCTTTTAGCAGGAAAGTACAAAAAATGTCTGCTTTACTGAATTCCTAACAAAGATAAGAAACTGAAATTAGAATATTTGCTCATAATAACGCTAAGCAAACCAGATGCCATCTGATTTTAAAATTCAGCAGGTTTTCTTCAATCATACTTGTAAGTATCTTGCTTTTCATGTTTATATATATAACAAATTGCCTGTGCTAAAATTAGTGTCAAGATTACGTATGACTAAAAACTATCTAGGCTATTGTAAACAAACAATGTCAACAGAAACTTGCTTGTTAAAGTGTGAATTTTGTGTTTTCAATGTTCGGCCGAACTAGTTACAAGAATCCGAACTAAGTTTCTCGGCATAAACACCCTTGATCTATTGAAGACTTGAGAATGGAAAAGAAATTAAAAAGAAAGGATGAAAATGGCAGTTCTCATACCAATAATACGGTAAAAATGTGGGAGAAGTTATTCTTTTACAAAATAACAATATCTTTTATACTTAAGATTATTTGGTCTTGGGCTGGGTTAAGCCCACAATATAATACATTATATATAAAAATAATATTTACTATTACCTCCATATAAATATTATTTTATTTTGATTTATTTTTTTATTTTATATTATTTAAATATTTTTTTATTGAAATACTAAATAATTAAATCAAATTATTTATCATATTCTGGTTTGAGTATTCCGGTAAAAGTTCTATATTCTTCACAATACATATTTTTAGTAGCTTGTTACAAACATATTGTTATTATCTATGACACCTTTATCAAATTTATCGATATAGAGTTTCTGTTGTACCACTTCTGGAATCAAGAGCTTTAGTCCGTGAACTATTACTTATTAAATATTTAAATTATTTTATTTTATTATTTATTAAATTAATTAATTTTATTATTTATTAAATTAATTTAGATATTAATAAGTAATAAAATAATTAAAATACTTTATAAGTGATAAAAAAAATGTTATAAGTAATAAATATGTGATGAACAATTAAGTTCTGAACAATAAACAATTAAATTTAAAATGATGAAAAATAAAATTCAAAATGATCAACAATCAAATATATTTATGAATTATATTGTTTTACTTATTTTAATATAAAATTATTTTAATTTGATTTATATTTTATGTTATATTATTTTATATTAATATTTATATTATTTTAAATGTTTTACATTAAAATATTAAATATTTTAATTATTTAATTTTATTAATTTTACTATTTATTAAAATTAATCAGTTAGGATTCAATAAAAAAATTTATTTTTGTGTCGCAAGCATGACATTCTCTTATACTGAAAATATTTTTTATTTTATTTTACTTTGATTTGATAATAATAAATCAAATTAATTTTTAAAAAGTTATACCAACCTAAATAAGAGAAGGACCATATATATATATATATATTGTTTGGGAGAGAGAGGAAAATAATGAGATAGGAAAATAACTTTTATTTTCCACCCTTGCGTATTTGGATAGATGAAAAATATAGGGAAAGAAAAATAAGGAGGTATTTTTACTTTATTTTGTTTGGAAAATGAAGTAAAATAAAGAGAAAAAGTAAAATAACTTATATTTTCTATTATCGGAGAGAAAATATTAGAGATTAGATAAAAAATATCACTATAACTGATAAAATTATTTTTTTATCATTGATTATAATAATGAAGTACTTAATATATTATAAAATGATATAAAAAAATGTAAATATGTAATTCTATAACTTTTTTTTTTTTTTTTTTGACTCTTACAATAAATTATCCAAATAAAAAAAATATATCTTATTTTCTTTCATTTATCTTGTTATTTGATGTATATTACTTCAATCTAAAATATAATAAAAAAAATAAAATTAATTTCCTTTCTCTCACTAAAAGAAAATTTTTAAACACTATAAAAAAATAATAAATTTATTTTCCTCCATTATTTTTCCACTCAAAAAAATTCCTAAACAAGAGATGTTCCTTTATAAAGCTGGACTCGGGATGTACAACTTTGGACTTCACGGCAAAACATGGATCCAAATCCACCCGAAACCGGACCTGTCAACATCCAATAAATAATCATCCTCCGCCGGTCCGGTTTTTCTCTTTCTAGATTCCTCTTCGATGCTTGCAACAATTTACATAAAGTAACAAACGCATTCAATTACTCAGTTATTCCTTCTCTCTCTCTTTCGTCAACAGTCTTTCCAGATCCTAATCTTTGTGTGTGAATATTACTTCCTTCACTTAGTGTTTGTTTCCCGAGAAAATTTTGAATCCGAAAGTCTGCTTATTTTGCTGCTTTGACGTTTGAAGTGAGAGTCAACTCTTTTGTGTGCCGAATTTATTTCTTTTACCTTTTTGGTCATTTTACGAAGGTTCAGTTCCGCCTTTTTTTTTTGTCCATCAACCTTACAGATTGCTTTGAATTTTCATACATGTTCTTTAGAGCTCATTGTAGCAGTTGTTCTATTTTGTTTCTCCCACTTTGAAAGGATCAAGTAATAATTTATTGCGGATTTATTCATTTATATGGTAATTGAAGTTCAAATGCTCGGTCTTTTGCAGAATTCCAGTGTATTTCTTTTTCGAGTGATGGAGGATTCTCAAGATCAGCAAAGTCAACCGATGGGTAATTTCTTACTGTTAGAGATAAACTTACTTGGAGATAATGAGCTATATGCATATGTCTGCAAGTAGTTGTTGGATTTATTTAGCAGCTATCAGCACGAGCAAGGATTCCCATTTCTCTCTATGTTGCATTTAATGTAATTCAGATGGATAATAAGATCTCAATTTGATAAAAACAATTTGACTTGAGGGGAAAACTGAAATGGACTTTGCTATTGTGAAAATTCATAGGGAAAAAAAGAATTCAATTGATTTAAATGATTTAATGTGTATGAAGTTGTTGTAGAAGAAGTAGATAATGTCTTCAATGGAAAATATATTTTTTTTATTCAAATTTGCATGTAATTTGTGCATAATGTTTTCATTTTTTCTGTTGCATATCCTATGAGCTATTTCATTTGTGATCGTTTCTCAAGGCCAATTTACTATTTTATCTGATTGGATAATGTTTTAATGCTATCGTCCTCTTGCATTATTTTATTTGGAGTTCTGACATTATGTGGGAAACACCATCAAGCTCTAGAAATTCATATCCTGTATTCTTTCGCAGGCCAAGATGATGAAAATGAAATAGTTACTGAAAGTGCAGCTTTTGTCCATGGTGATCCACCTCAAAATGGTGACGGTCCTCCAAAAGTTGAGTCTGAAGTGGAAATCCTTCACGAGAAAGTCACAAAACAAATAGTTAAAGAAGGACATGGTCAAAAGCCATCCAAATATTCAACATGCTTCTGTAAGTACCAACAAGCAATTTGTGATGCCTCTAAGCATTGAGATGTTGCCACTTTATTTTGGATATTTTGTGTCTATGACTTGCAAATCTAGAGATTCTTGTATCCCTAGTTAATGATCAGCATCATACCATCACATTGCTTGAACTTGTCCATCAAGTTTTCGTTTCTGCTTTAAACTGAAGGCGGTTTCAACTTCCAAGTCATAATATCAAATCTTATTTGGATTGAACAGCATTCCCTTCACGAATTGGCCTCTGATGAGGGCTTGTAGAAGACCAATCAAGGGAGTCCAAATTCACAAACCAGGGCTTCATAAAATTTCAACAAGAATTTATTTTTCTTATCTTCTGCATGATGATTAAGGGTTCTTTGTTTGGCTAACTGCATGACATTTTTAAGGTGGAAAATGCTATTCAGTTTTGTTGAGAGAATCATTACTTGATTAATAACAGATAGCTCACTTTAGATGTTGATGATAGATTGGTATGGAAAGTTATTGTTCTTGTTCTCGGGCTTTCTCTGCGTGAGAGATACCCTAATATTGGGATATTTACAGTTATTTCAAAGTGTGCAACATCTACTATAAGCTGTAGGGCCAGGTAACTAAATAATCATATATCAGTGGCTTTAATGATTTTAGTTGATAATTTAAATATAGTGGCTTGGGATTCTTTGTGGTTGATTCTGTCTCTTGCTTAAATGTGAACTTTAGAACATGCCAAGTTGTATTGTTCTTCTGTGCTGCTATGGCATGTTTACGTTGTTTTCTTGTGTAAAATCAGCTTGATATTTATAATGTTATATTAATTTCTTGACCACTTGCTATCTTCATTCCTACCTGTTTGTTTAGCATGAATGTACTTTTTGATTCTGGAAACTAACATCTTGGCATGTGTGTTTGCAATAGTGCACTATAAAGCATGGACTGAAAGCACCCAGCACAAATTTGAAGATACATGGCATGAACAACGACCAGTTGAAGTGGTTCTAGGAAAAGGTACATACCTTTTTCATTCTGATTTACTTATCTATTTTTGTGTCTTTCGACAATAGTGAAATGTATGAGAAGCTTTTTAATATACCTCTTGAGTTATCAAATGGAAATCTAATGGAGAAATGCAGTTATATGTTATATGTCAGTGTTGTCACATCGATGCATTACGTATTTATAGACATCCATTTTAAGTTTGTAATCTCATTGCTTTGCTACTTCTTTTATGCTGTTGTATATGTCCCTGAGCGTTGATGGTTTGATGTAACAGAGAAGAAAGAAATGGCTGGTTTAGCAATTGGTGTATCTGGTATGAAGGCTGGTGAACGAGCCCTATTACATGTGGGCTGGGAATTGGGTTACGGGAAAGAAGGAAGCTTTTCTTTCCCAAACGTTCCACCCATGGCAGACACTATATATGAAGTTGAGCTTATTGGTTTTGATGAAACTAAAGAAGTAAGTTATACCAAAATAAGTTCTTAAGAATACAGTTATGGATCTTCTGTACTTTCAGTCCAAATCACGTTGCCCATATTCATGTCCTTGCCAATAACACAAATCTGTGTATGAGATTGTTTTAGGGGAAAGCACGTGGTGACATGACTGTCGAAGAAAGGATTGGAGCTGCTGACCGAAGAAAAATGGAAGGAAATGCTTTATTTAAGGAGGAAAAACTTGAGGAGGCCATGCAACAATATGAAATGGTTATACTCTTTTACCCACACCCTTAAATAGTAGTTTTTCTTTGGCAGGTTACTTTTATTCTTTTTTAGTTTTTGTGTTTTTCCTTACAATTTCTAGTGACTTGTCTTCTATTAGGCCATTGCATATTTGGGCGATGACTTCATGTTCCAACTGTTTGGCAAATATAGGGACATGGCATTGGCAGTGAAAAATCCATGCCACCTTAACATGGCAGCATGCCTGATAAAGCTAAAGCGCTATGATGAAGCCATAGGACAATGTAGTATAGTAAGTATAGTGCTTCTACTTTCTTTCTGTTTAGGTTGTTGAAATATTTGGGCTTTTCAAAATATGGTACAAGCTAGAGAAGCTTTTGCAGACCTGCATTACTAATTCTGTAATTGTGGTAGATTTCAAACTAAATCCCAGTCATGGTAGATTTCAAGGGGCTTTCATACAAATTAAAGTTGTAGGTATAACATCTTCAGGAAGCTCTTTTAGGTTCTAGAGATTAAAGTAAGTATAATTGTTTCGATAATCACACTGCCAAGAGAATTCTGTAATTGTGGAGGCAGCCTATTCTTTTGGAACTCAGCACTTAGCCAAAAAGAAAACCAAGATATTAGCTTCTTTAATTTAAGCTTTTTGGCAAATGATGGTTGGGAAATTACTCTACCTTTCAGCATGGTATATTCCTGTGTAAAATCCAATAGAAATGTTCACACCTTTCATCAATGAAACCTAAAATACAACAAATCATGACACCTATTTCAGGGAAAAAAAAAACACTTTTGCTTCGTAGGAATGGAACTATTAAGCAATAAATATTTAAAGATGCATGCTGGGCTTGCATCGCGTTGAAGACTTATGTATTCCTTCTTGATTTGTATCAGGTGATTATCTATGTTTCTGAGCGGTTAACTGTTCAATCATTTGATTAATGGTATCACAGGTATTAGGCGAGGATGAAAACAATGCCAAAGCGCTGTTTAGAAGAGGAAAGGCCAGAGCAGAACTAGGGCAAACAGAAGCTGCCAGGGAAGATTTTCTTAAGGCACGTAAATATGCACCTGAAGATAAGGCAATTTCGAGGGAGTTGCGTTTGCTTTCCGAACATGACAAGGCTCTATACCAAAAGCAAAAGGAGATATACAAAGGGATTTTTGGTCCACCACCGGAGCCAAAACCAAAGCAAACTAATTTGGTGACTCGTGCCTGGCAATGGCTTATCCTGATTTTAAAATGGCTGCTATCACTAATTTACCGCCTCTTCAGGCGCGAAAGGCAGAAAGCAGACTAGTTGAGGACTTGAGATTGACAGGTAACTGATAATAATATTTAAGTGTGAAGCAAGATGTACTAAAATATAACTGATGACATTGAATTTGCCTTCCATTCTTTGGATTTGTATGCTTTTCGAAGTTTATAGGAAGAGCACATTCATTTCATTCTTCTTTTTCTTTGAATTGGATATCTATGAATGTTGTCATGCATGAAAATTGCACATCAGAAACAGAGATCTATGAAGAATACTAAATACATTTTGAATAAATATTTGCAGAGAAGAATGGATAATAAATAATATATTTTTCAACATTCAGAAATAGTATATTATGTCAAATTACAAAAGGTAAATAGTAATTTTTTTTAAATTAAACCATATCATATCATCAGTAATTATACATCATGATTCCATCAACCGTTGTTTAGGAGTGGCAATGGGACTGGTTGTACTATCTCGAAACCTCCACCCTGACCCCAATTCTTGGGCAGTTTCTTGATTTCAATCCTTGAATTTGCAGAGAAGAATGGCCCAATGAGGGAGTTGCCATGAAAATGGAATGGAGAAAATGGGTCTTAAATATTCCCTGACCCCAATTCCTGGGCAGTTTCTTGATTTCAATCCTTGAATTTGCAGAGAAGAATGGCCCAATGAGGTAGCTGCCATGAAACTGGAATGGAGAAAATGGGTCTTAAATATTGAAAGAAATTTTTAGATAAATTCAATATATTATTTTATTCATAGACTAATCTTATTATATAGTGACATACATTTAATTGTTTTAATTTTATTAGTGAATGTGAATACAGTATGTATACATATTACTATATAAGTTAGGAGTGTGTAAAACCTAACCGTATGTTATTCGGTTTGTTCGGTTTTTTGTTTATTTGGTTCAATTTTTCATTTAAATTTTGGTTTATTTAGTTCGGTTTGGTTTTAAATATTTAAAAACCAATTAAACCGAACCAACCATACATTTATATATATATTATATTTTTTTAATGATTTATTATAATTTTTAGATAACAAATTATAGTTTATAATATTTTATTATAATTTATGGTAGAATAAAGTCATGAACTATGAAAATTTATTTTAATTTATATTAATTAATTTTAATTTGGTGTAATTTATAAATTTATAATAATTAATTTTAATTTATACTAATTTATAAATTTGTAATAATTGATTTCAATTTATGTTAATTTATAAAATTATGATAATTAAATTAAATTTATAATAATTATGATAGTTGATGAAGTAGTGATTATATTGATTTATCATATTTATGCTATTTTATTTTAATTTATAATTATATTATTTAATTATAACTTATATATTATATTTGATAAAGTTATGATAATTGGTTTAATTTTATCATAATTAATAACTTTATAGTATTTGATTCTAATCTATTATAGTTGATAAAATATAACAATAATTATAATTTATATAAATTTAATTAATTAGTTAATAAAACCGATTAAACTGAACTAAAATATTTCAATTTAATTCAATTCTAAATATTAATAAGTTCGGATTTTATAAATTATCATCGGTTTAGTTCATTTTTCTAAATTCAGTTCAATTTGAATAGAATGCTTATCTCTAATATAATTAAATTGATTTACAAACAATTTGATAGACTGAGTTCACATAAAAAAATTTCAATCACTTATGGAATGAGGATCATAGATGGAGGTGTTTTATGTTTTGACCACAATATAAGAAAGAAGGAGAGATAAAGCAAATAATTGCAAATGTAAGACAAGAAAAAGAAAATATCTTCACATAAGACTAGGAGAGAAAATGCTTGCCTTTGATTTATAGGAGAAAAACCATTCTCTTATTTCATTGATTTTCAATCAAATTTAAAATGGAACACTTTATTCTTTTAGTTGACAAAATTGAAATATAATTTTTTTTATTTTCATTTTTAAAAAATAAGTTATTATATATATATATATATATATATATATATATGTTTTCAGTATTACTCATCAAATTGATAAAATTATTACAAATTATGTTAAAATTAATAAAATAAAAAACAGACGAACTAAAAAATAAATTAAGATTTTTTATTATTGGATAAAAAAGGGACAATTTGACAAAATTAAATATTCATATATTCAACTGTAGATTTTATATAAAGAATATTTACACAACTTACCATAAGAAATTTGAGATTACAATAAATTTAATTACTGAATTGATTAATTATTTAGAGTTTTTTTTTTTTTTTTTACTATCAATAACACATAAATTTTTAATGATAATTATTTATGAGCTTGATATGACAAAATCAAAGTTCAGTCATAGGGATTAAAAAAATAATTTATTTGTATGATATTATTTTATTGACTTGATTTATATAAATTTAGTCAAAAAAATATTATTTCATTTTTCTTCTTAAAGTCTAAAAGAATTTATATTAATTGCATAAAAATAAAAAATCGAAAGGTTATACAAAAATAAATTAAAAAAATATATGACCTAAAATAGGTGTTCTGTTTCGTTTTAAATATTCATTTCAATTTTTTTATTTTGTTATAAATATTTATTTTATGAAATAAAGAAATAATTTTTATATATTTTCACACTTAGTCTTATTTATTAAATGATATTAATTTATATTCTTTTTATATAAATGCATGTGGACGAAAAAATTTTAGATTTATAATGTAGACTGATAAAATTATATAATAATATATATTTTATTATTTTATTTTAAATATTATTATAAAAATAAAATAATTAAATATATATTGGATTGATATGATGTATACTGCAAGCAAACAGGGAGTACATAAGAAACTAACAAAGAAAAAGAAAAGAAAATAAATACTAAAAATTTTTGTTCTGATCACAAGTCAAAACCCACGATACCTCAGCGATTGTATCCTGCATAATCTAGAATGTCGGATTATATACCACCAGAAGTTCTGGTGGAGATTCTATTAAGACTGCCATCGAAATCTCTCATTCGATTCAGCTGCGTTTGCAAATTATGGTACTCTTTAATTTTTAGCTCAAAGTTTATTTCTATGTATACCCATTTCAATTCCACCATTAACAGGCACAAGAATGCACAGTTTATTATCAGGCACTACTCTAGGACTCATGGGAAAGAGATATTTTCTCATCACTTTGATCATGATTTATCTTTTAGTAATTACGAACAGCTTGATTGCCCATTAAGGAGTAATCGGGGTTATCTTGTTGATATAGTTGGTTCCTGTAATGGGTTAATTTGTTTGTCTGATTCTGATAGTTCTGTGGACTTAAGATCCACTGTTCTGTGGAACCCTTCACTTGGGAAATTTAAGGTTCTTCCAGTTAGGAGTAGTTTGGATAGGATTAAATATGATATAGTTCTTGGGTTTGGGTTTGATTTCAAGACTATTGACTATAAAGTGGTCGCAATATTGTCTCTGGGGAAACTGAGAGGGGTTGATATTTTTGCTTTAAGTGAAAATTCTTGGAGGAGTACTCGTGCTAAAGTATCTCTGCCTTCTTTTTATATTACCAAATCACCTCAGGTTTTTGTCAATGGAAATATCCATTGGATTGGATATTATGAAGGAACCACGGGAAGACAAAATAAATCCATTGTTGCTATTTTTGATGTTGTTAATGAAGTATTTGGAGAGTTGGGAATGCCAAATGAGTTAGCTAATGAAAACATGTATGATCCTGATTGTATCTTTTCCATTGTAAAATTTGGGAAATCTCTTTCTTTGATAAGATACGATGAGAAAGATGGCCCATCGTTTAATCGCTGTTGCATATGGGTAATGAAAGAGTATGGTGTGGTAGAGTCTTGGATCAAACAGTATACTATTTTTCCATACAGCAATTTCTGGAAGACATTAGACCTTAGGAGGAATGGTCAAATTCTACTAGCAACTAGTTATGGGGAACTGGTTTCATTTGATGTTAAAAGCAAAAGAGTTAATAGACTAAAACTTTATGGAGAAGCAAGATCTTTTTATGTGGATACCTATGTGGAGAGTCTGGTGTTATCTCGAGCATCTAATAATATATTGGGCCAGGCATCTTCTTCCTATGCATCCTCTCATAACAAGGCACGAAAACTATTTCAGGAAAATGTCTAGAAGTATTCATGCCAAGAAAGATAAAGGATTTTGGAACTGTAAAAAGGATAAAACCAGCTATGTGATAATGTACTGTAACTTTTTTCTTTACATACTTGTTCTTAATGTAAACTTTTGAGACTGAGGAGTAATTGTATCAGTAATCTCTCTCTCTACTGTTTTATTGTGCATATTCGTGTGTGTATAGCTTGGCTTTTTTATAAGAAAAGAAATTTCTCCTTTTAATTTCATCATACATGTTTAGTTTGCTTCATATGCTTGGTGTGTAGGCATTTCCTCTCTGCTTATCAAGATCGTCTATTTATTTGTTTTCAAGGGTGCTCTGCCACATTGCAGCTTCAGTGTATATGATTTATCCTGATTCTTTGCGAATTTATGGCTGACAGATGTTTGTGATGGTTTTGAATGTTCCAGCTTATCAGACACTATTAATCACGGTTGCTATTAATTGATTTCAGGTTCTTTCCACAGCCAATTTCTGTTGCTATCGTTAGTGGTAAGAATTAATTGAATAATTGAACTAGAATATGATATAGGCATTTTCAGGAAAAAGAGATGTGTTTAAATTTAAAGCCGCATTGGGGGTTTTCGTAGTAGTTTGCTGGGAGGGAGGGAGAGAGAGGTGTTTCTAGTTAAAGCTGTTATATTCTTTTCCCCTACCTCCGCCATGTAGTTCTGCCCCGTATATTGAGGTTGACCAGATGTGAGAGAGAGTTTTGAGGCAAGCTGCTGAAAGTGAATAACCCTTATATAGAAATCTTGCTGTTCACTTTTACTAATTAGTATTCACGCACATTAAAGGGGCGATTCAGATCTATCTCTAGGTTTATGTACCATCATCAACTTGGAAGCTTATTCTTAGCATTCATTTGCATATAGCACACGAATGTTGGCCAAATATTCTGATATTTTCCGTATCATTCATGTTGAAATGGATGTGAAAGAGCATATGTTGCCTTGAAGTATTGGGGAGGCGATATCTAGAGCATATAGACAAATTCTTGATTTTTTTCATCTATTTGAACGTGATTCTCATTCCCTGTGTTAGTTTCCTCGTTGTGACAACATGTGGGTATGGTATTTGCTATAAAATTGACTCCAGTTCTTTAACAGTTTTTTTTTTTTTTTGAAAACTAGAGCATATCAAATCTATATAGACTAAGCTAATGGGAAATGGTCATTTCATATACAAAGATGTATACATCTACTCTTAGTATATAAATAGTTTTCAAAACTAGTTAATCTCAGCAGCTGTTATTAAAATACATATATATATGAGTTGATCTCCAATGAGTTCCTTTTTTTTTTTTTAATTCAGAGTACAATAATTTGTAGAGATTGAGTATTGAACTCATTATCACAGACATTTGTCATGACTATATTTTATGGTAGATAAATGAGTACTCGATTCAACATATTCCAACACTATCCCTGAAAAATCTAATTCCAAGTGATTTTAAACAAGTCAAAGTTTTGTGTAGGTTTGTTTTTGTCTAGTAATTGAAGTTTTAAAAGTCAAATTACAGCCCATGCTATGCTATGGTAAAATGTTCAACTGGTACGGGTATGTGTTTCAGTTTGCTATATATATATATATATATATACGGGGACTCTTCAATGTTTGATAACGGTAGTTTATGATAAAAATGTGATTAACGTTGGAATGTCATATTATTAATTAATATTAATGTGGTGATTTTATGTACCATCATCAATTTTCAGCTTGAAAAAAAAAATATATTTTTATAAAAATTCAGAAAATATTTTAAATATTCAACTACTATCTGAAATAACGGTTAGAGTAATCCCAACAATTTTTTTATTTAATTTTTTATTCATATTTAGGAATTTATGTCATACAACAGCTATTTAAAGTTAAATTTTTTATTTATAATTTTTAAGAGTGATATTCTCTCTTTTTATATTTAGAAGAAGTAAATGGCTTTTTGTCAATATTTTATTTTTTTTCCTCTTTTCAAGAAAATTATATTAATAAAAAATTATATTAATTTTAAAAAAATTTATATAGCAAGTGAAATAAAAAATATTGTTGGAATATTTCAAAATAAATAAAAATAAAAAATTGTGTTTTTTATATTATTATAGAGAGTAATTTAAAAATAGCTCATTTTATGGTACACTAGTGTATCGATATACTAATAATAAAACATTTATATAATAATAAGAGAGAACCGATTTTACAGGAATGTGCCGGTTATATATGAATCTTTAACTGACTGAATTTGTCATAATGAGTCGTACCTTTTAGAAATTGTATATTCTCTATACGCTTATAAGAATATTGTTCTATTTACAAAATAGGGCTTTCTTTTATTATTTTTTGTTTTTCTTTTTGTCCAATGTAAATTTTAACCATCATTTTCTTCTTCTTCTTATTATTGTTATTATTATTATTATTATTATTATTATTATTGTCCAAATAGAGAAAAAGAAAGAAAAAATTATGTATATTCTAAGCTTGTTTTAAAAAGAGAATTTTTTTGAGTGTTTTAGTAATCTTAAATGTTTTAATTATTTATTGAAAAAATATTTTAATTATTTTAATATGAAATTAATATTAATATTATTTTAACTTGATTTATTCTTTTATATTTTTTTATTTTTAATATGATTTTATGTAATATTTATATTATATTATATAATACTTTTATTATTTTAAATATTTTCTATTAAAATATTAAATATTTAAATTATTTTATTAATTTTATTACATATTGAATTAATTATCAGTTTAATTAACAACATTTGCATTTATAAGTGATGAACATGCGAGCAATCAAGTTCAGAACGATGAACAATTAAGTTTAAAATAATGAACAATTAAATTCTAATTAATAAATTTATAAATTTATCATCATAATTCACCATATATAATTTGTTACTGCTAGAAAAATAATAGTTAATATTACCTCTATTAACCAAACAAAGTTTCATTATTAATAATATAAACATTAGTTTTGAAATAATTGTGAATTATATTATTTTAATATAAAATTAATATATATTATTTTAATTTGATTTATTTTACGTTATATTATATTATTTTTTATATTATTTAAAATATTTTCTATTAAAATATTAAATATTTGAATTATTTTATTTTATTAATTTTATTACTTGATAAATTAATTAATTAGGAGTTCAACAAACAAAATATTTAAATTTATAATTGATGAATATGTGATAAGCAATGAAATTCAGAATGATGAGCAATCAAATTTAAAAAGATGAACAATTGGACATTGAATCTATAAGTGATGAAAATGTAATAAATAATCAAGTTTTAGTACGATAAACAGTAAAATTCACAACGAAAAGCAATTGAATTCTAATTATTATTTATAAATTCATCACCATAATTCACTATAAATAATTTGTTATTATTCGAAAAATAATTGTTACTATTACCTCTATCAACTAAACAAAATTTCATTATTAATAATATACATATTAGTTTTGAAATAATTGTGAATTATATTATATTATTTATTTTAATATTAAATTAATATAAATGTTATTTGTTATTTTCCTTGGATTTATTTTTTATGTTATATTATTTAAAATATTAAATATTTAAAATATTTTATTTTATTAATTTCATTACTTAATAAATTAATTAATTATGAGTTCAATTTGAAAATTATATTATTTCATTTATTTTAATATAAAGTTAATATAAATATTATTTTAATTTGATTTATTTTTTATAAATATTAAATATTTTCTATATGGAGCGTTCGTGCATTCAGCTATTCCCAGCTTTATTCTTACTTTTGTTGTTATTTGTGGCAGCCGATGGTAAATTCTCCAAACATTTCTCTTTAATTAGTTAATTTCAATTAACAATTTGAATACATTTCGATAAATCCGTTGAAAAAATATTCATTAATTTTGGGATTACTTAATTTTTATGTAATTTCATTTTATTTCTTAATTTCTTCTAGGAAAAAAAAATAATACAACGTAATGTGGGGGAGGCAGAGAGATGCGATTCACCGAGCAAAAAATACAAAGGGTCATGCGATGAGGATCATTACTGTGATCGGGTATGCAAAAACTGAACCTGGCTTCTATATAGGTCGCTGCTAAGAATTTCTCGCTCCTGGCTGTTTCTGCATTAACGATTGTTTATTAATTATATATATATATCACAAAACAGCTAAATTACCTTTTGGAATTAATTGAGCTTGTGCTAGCTATATTTTGTTATAAATAAAAAAAAAATTCACGTTAAATATTATTATGACTCCAATAAATTTAGATTTCTAACTAATTAACAATTAAGTAAAGTTTTGGATTTATAAGTGATGAACAATTAAGTTTAGGAAGAGGAACAATCAAAGCTTATAATGATGAGTAATTAAGTTTAAAATGATGATCAATAAAAAAATAGTCATTGAATTTATAAGTGATAAATATGAGATGAATAATTAGGTTCAGAACGATGAACAATCAAGTTTAATACAATAAAAAATAAAGTTCAAAATGATAAACAATCAATTTCTAGTCAATAAACCTATAAATTCATTATCATAATTCACAATATATAATTTGTTATTACTAGAAAAATAATAGTTACTACTTCCTCTATAAACCAAATAAATTTTCATTATTAATAATATTTGATATACATTTGAATTATATCATTTTACTTATTTTAACATAAAATTAATATAAATTTTATTTTGATTTTTTATGTGTATTATTTAATTATTTTCTATTAAAATATTAATTTAAATTATTTTGCAACTTTACCATTCTCTTGTATTGATAATAATTTTTTTATTTTATATCGAGATATAATTTGATAATAAATTAAATTAATTTTTAATCAGTTATAAATTAATGAATAGATTATATTATTTATATTTCACCTAATAATCTATATCACGGCGTTTTGATATTTTCGAACTTATTGTAGCTTGACCCTTTAAAAATATTATATAAGAAGAAATATTTAGATAAATAAAATATATTATATCAAATTAATATAAAAATAAAAAAATTAAATATATATTATTATATAATTGAATTAATTTACCAACGCGATATATAGTAGAATTACCCAAGTTGGAGACGTTTTAAATGAGTGAATTAACGGCGGGTTGGATGGAATACCAAATTAAATATGGGTGAGATAATCAAATGAAGGAGTTTTTTCAATAGGTATATAGCCTATTAGGCAGTAGCCTAACTCATCCCATTCTTCTTTTTGACTTTCTGTATCTTATGAAATAAAATAATCCCTTCTTCTGGGCCCTTATTCCATCCCTTCCTGCATTTTTAAATTTCTTATAAATAAAATTCATTTGATGTCTTTCTTTCAAACCCTCTTTTACTAATATTAAATATTATTTGAACGAGGTATTTTAAAATTTATAAATTTTAAATTAATAAATTATAAAATTTAAAAATTTTATTGTGTAATTTAACTGTTAAATTTATAGGTGTATAATGTAATTATTTTATTTAATGGCTATAATTTATATATTTAATAATTAATTTTTATTTTATTTTTTATTAAATTTTGATAATTTATTATAAATTAAGTATATATAATCAATTCCATTATATATTCAAAAATTTTAAAAATAAAATCGACTGCTTTAAGAGTTAAAAAAATAAAATTATTATATATTATAATATTTAATTATATTACTGAAAATTTTTTCTTAATAATAAAATGCATATTAATGCTATAATAATGATAAAATAATTAAAATAATTTTTATTTTTTTATGATTAAGGATAATTTTGAAATATTATTAACTTATTAGACACAATCTTATAATAAAAAAATATGGCAATAATCATTCATTGATAAAAATTCATAAATTTTGGATTTTCGCACATATAAGATAAGAAATCAAATCATTTAAAAACGAAGAATTTTAGTAAACGATGGATTTTCCAAAATCCATGAATTTAAAATCTCTTAATCCAAATATAGACTTTCAGAAATGTTATGGATATTCTCTAATTTTTAATATTTTTCAATACTTATTTTATAATTGGTTGGTAAGGAGAGAAAATTAAAAAAAAAAAATAGACAAAATAAAAATTATAACACCTTATACTTTTATATATAACACATGTACCATGTCATCATATATAAAGCACAAAAATAAGACGAAATCCTATTTACGGTGAGAGATATTTTTTTTGAATTATATCACAGTATCATCATTTTGCAATATTTTACAATTTTGTATAGTATCACAGCTTAACTATAGACATAATATATATATCACATATGTTTATAAATCATACACTATGTCCAAGTGTTTCGTGTAATAGGTTTAAGGCCATATATATATGTCATTACATATTCACTATCCATGTATATATACAGATATACAACTCAAAATGCAGATGACATCTTTTTATATATATGTGAAATGCAAATAGAGAGATTAACGATACTTGACCAAAGACTTATGATTTATGTCGTCTATATGCACCTTCAAAATGGTTAATTATTATTTTCTATTTGAAAAATGATGCAATTTAATGAGTTGTAATTTAGTGATAATAATCATCACAAGATTTCTAAAGTATCCAGCAATTCACAATTACAAGTAATAAAAATTATTCATAAATATTTTATATGTCATTTTATTTAGCAATATTATAATAATATAAAAAATAATATTAAATCATATAAACATTTCATTTGTTTATAATTATATTTTGTTATTTTCTTTTTATTGTGACCAAATTAAATACATTGTCTTAAATTTTCATGTAAATATTTGTCATGTGAATATTTGCATTTGCTAGCTACCTTGATCATTTATAACATTTGTACATTTGTTAAGCTACATACTTTTTTTTTTTTTTGCTTTTGAACATTTGTTTGGATCATAAGTATCTTCTTTTCTTTACAATATCATTTAACTAGTCACAATACCTTTGAAGTCTATATGCATTTGCAACCAAATATTGCTCAACAATTGCATTTTGTGTCACATTTACATAATCAATCATTAATCACTTTATGTAAGACAAAAATATAACACAACCATATCTTTAAGTCATTCCTCACTTTTTCATATCATAATCATATAATAGCAATTATGTAATTTATATAGCAGCAAGTCCAATTATATTACATGTAGTACGCAACATTCGCATGTACTAAAAAAATCGTTTGATAATTAAACTCACATTTTATTTTGATATTAAACCTTTAACTTATTATCTCTCACTTCCTTTGAGATCTCTAATATGTTATGAGCCTAATTGAATGTACAATTAATCAATTAGTAGCTAAATAAACTTAGTAAAACTTAAACAAGTTGTTATATGCAAAATTTAAACCACTAACTAGGGTTTGACATTATGATGGTATATGTATTTAGCAGCATATAACATTTGCTATATTGATATAATTTGTATGATTCTTATTTCTAATTAAAGCTAACATGTGAAGCTATAAAATAGTAAAATTTCAGAGCGATTGGAGCATTGTACAATTTTTTGTGAGATTTCTATTCATATTCTATTTTCTGCCATATTTCTGCCCTTAGGTACTTTTGGGATACCGACGTTGGTCTTTCATATCTTATAACATATAAGTCATATTTTTGTAAAACTTTGTAGACACTTAGATATGTTAAAATGAAACATTTTTCATGTTTAAAAATTCCATCCACTTTGCCTCTAATGTCCTCAAATTGTAAGATACATTTGATTGGTCAAAAACAGGGTTGGTACCAAAATTTATCTAAGACATATCCATATAATTTTTATGTTTTGAAAATTTACAGATTCTGCTTTCAAAGGGCTCAAAATAAGTAAACAATTTGCTGGACTTATACAGGGCACTAAGCTGACAGCGCTCAAACTATGGAACAGACATGTTTCTTTACCATAACTCAACATCCGCCAAGTATCTGATCACAAAATTTAGTATAAAGCAAGATAGCACTGAGGACTATAATTTTTCATGTTTTGAGTTTACTCAATTATAGACTCTATTATATAAAAAAAGAGTTAATATTGTAAGTGATTCAGCTAGGTTTTATAACCAAACTAGTCTCAATAATATAACAATATCTTTTTATATATACCAAATCTTATAAAACTATTTATATAGTCATAAACGCAAGATAATTATCTACAAGTTTGATGGTTATATTTCTCCAAAATCAGTATCTAACATGAAAAAAACAGAGCACCAACTAACTGTTCCCCAGATAGAATTCCAAAAGTGATATTGTCACTTTGTAATACCTGAATTATGATCCAATAACATTTAAATCAATATTAGTAACAGAGGAAGGAATAATTAACGTAGTCGTGACTAGTTTGTGGCCGAGCTTTAAGAGGAAATTGAAAAAAATGGAGAAAGAAAGAATGAGAAGCTTTCAGTGGTCAAGAAGAGAAGGAAAAGCAAAATAAGCCAAAATTTCGGTCGATTGGCAACTTTGTCGCTTTTTTTATTTATTTTACTTTTATGTAGTTTAATTAGTTAATTAATTATTATTTTTATTATTTATTTCATATATTTACATATACCTAGTTAATACTAAAAATATTATTTAATCATATAATATATTTTAATTAATTTTAACTGTAACAAATTTTATTTATTTCAAATATTTTATTATTCTTATTTAAATTATAAGTAGATAGTATGACTTATTCTTATTGTAATAATCCGACATATAACAAGAGTATCTCATGAGCGCATACACACCAAAATTCATATATATGTATGTATTCTATGTGAATGGATGCATGTGATAGCACATATAGGTACGATCAATAATGTTAAAAAAAAAATAATTTTTAATAATTTCGCTCCCTTACGAACAACTAATAAGGAAGTGTTGGAAAATAGAGTCTCTATAGGATTTCTAAAACACTTTTCATTTTAATACTTCAATATTTACTTTTTAACTAATTGATGAGAAAACAAATTTTGAAAATAAAAATTTTCCTTTTTCTTAAGATTTTTCTACAAATTTTCAAAATAATTTTTTTTTCTTTTTTTTTTTTGTCATTTTTCTCCCTTCTCACTAATTAAATGTGGCTATACGGAATTTTTTACATTAATATTTGTCATCGTTTTGTAACATTTATATGGATCTACATAGTTTGTATTATTTGCAATGGACTATACAAAGATATTATATTAACATTGAAATTAGCATATGTATCATATTGAAATTCTAGAAAAATGTAACCAACCATATTTAAAACTATACATGGAGTCACTAAACAATTTTGATTAATTTTAATATTTATTTAATGAATTGAATAAATTACTAAATATAGATTAAATTAATTTAAAATTAGTAATTTGCAAAATAAATTGGATAAAAATTTTAATTAAAAGTTTTACTTGGTTAATTTAAAATTTAGAGAACATTTACATATGTTTTCCAAATATTGGTAAAAAAGTCCAAATAAAAATGCTGTTGCAGCTTGCGTATCCAACTCTCTTACCACTCTCTCTCCCTGAGTGGTCAGATGTTGAAGTTAAACTGCGTTGACTATTATGACACAAATTTGAAAAGACAATCTTCCCCACTTGTACGATTTTTTTCTTTCTTGGTATGACCTCACTTCTCTTCCTCTTCACCTATCCCTCTTCTTCTTCTCTCCTCCGGCTTCCTCCTTCGCCCCCTGCCGCCGGCGATCTTCTTCTCCGTTTTCAGTCTCTCCTTAAACTCTTACGCTCTCATTTTCCTACTTATTCTTAGCATTTCCGGTGCAGTATTCAGAAGAAAAGAACTCCTGCTTTCCAAGCTCAAATTTTCGGAGTTCTGATTTTCTTGTTCTTTTTTTTTTTTATTATATTAATCCTAGTTTCACCTCACAAGAACAACTGTGTTTCTCTCTCTAAAACCCAACATTTTTCTGTTTGGTTCAATCTGTAAATTTCAAAACCCTAATTTGTTGTTGTTCTGGTTGGTGTTCAGATCTTCTTCCTCCTTCAAATTGGAAGCTAAACTAATCACAATTTTGAGTTTAATTGCTTTTGTAAAGGATTAGACATGCAATTTTTTGCCCGAGGAAATATAAATTTAGGGTTTTCTTGCTCAATCTCACTTTTCAAGATTTAGCTGCTGCGCTTCTTGTTGTTGTTGTGATTCTTAGCTCTCTAAAGAAGAATTGGAAGGATTTTCGAGATGAAGAGATTGAGATCGAGTGATGATCTTGATTCTTATAATGAGAAGAGCTCTGCTAAAGAATCGAATCCCAGCCGATCGTCTCGAAGCTTCTACTACAAATCGGATAATGTACGGAATGGATTGATGTCCACTTCATCTTCATCGAGCAGGTATGATCGGGATCGATCAATAGATGATGATAGTCGGGAGAGCTCGAGGATGGTTCGGAAGAGGACGGATCAAAGTTTCGATAGCTTTGATAGAAGAAAAGGGATAGGGTTAGGATTTGACAGATATAGTATTAGAGGAGGTTATAGCGGAATTGGGGGAGGTGGCGGTGGAGGTAGCATTCATAGATCCGAAAGTTTTTGTGGTTCCCGGAGGGAGTTTCCAAAAGGATTTAGGTCTGAGAGGGACAGGTCGAGAAGAGATGGCAGTGTTTCCTCATGGAGGAGATTTGGTATTGGGAATAAGGAAATTGAAGAGAGCAGAGATAGTAGAGGTGTGAATGAAGAGAGGTTGAGTGCCGGTAGTAGGTCTTCTCCGAAGGGATTGAGGGATGTGAAGTCGCCCACATGGTCAAGGGATTCGGGGAGTGAGCAAACCAGGACGGTGAGAGTTGCTGGGAGGGATGAGGGGAGGGGGAAATCGTCGAATTCGAGGTCAAGGTCTTCACCTACATGGTCCAAGGATTCAGGAAGTGAGCAATCAAAGAGTGTGGAGGTAGCAAAGAAGATGGAACCAGAGGCCAAGAACATTGAAGTGGAGGCCAAGAGCGTTAAAATGGAGTCTAAGAGGATTGAAATGGAGGCCAAGAGCATTAAAATGGAGACCAATAGTGTTGAAATGGAGGTCAAGAGTGTCTCTAGTGGGAGTAGCAGTGAAATGGAAGAGGGGGAGCTTGAGCCAGAGCCTGAGTTAGATTCTGCGGTTGGCAAGGAAAATGAAACTGATAATGAGACAGGAGGAAAAGAGAATTTTTTGTCGGATGTTGATCTCAGCAAAGCTGAGAATGAAATTGAAGTCAAAGATAAAAAAAATGGAGCTGAAAAGCGACCTGACAAAGAATGTGTTTCTGATGGGAAAGATGTGGTGAAAGAAGTTCATAAGAAGCCAAATTGTGATAATTTAAATGATAATACTAGCATGAGTGAAGATGAAGTTCAGAGTGTGAATGAGGATGGAGGAGTTGATGAGGTTCAGAGTTTGAAGGAACAGAGTTTGAAGACGGAGGAGGAAAGTCGGAAAATGGAGGTTGAGAAGCCCGTAAACATGGAAGAGGAAAGGAGGCGAGAGAAGGGTATTGATCCCGAGGAAAAGGTTGAGGACGATGAGGTGCCAGGGTCAAATAGGGAAGTTAAACTGGAGAATGGAGGGTCTGATGTGCGCACTGGTTTAGTTACAGAGAGTTTGATCCAAAATTTGAAGGATAAAGGCAAGAGTGTGGCTGTTTCACTAACCATTGCCACTGAGCCTGCAGAAGATGGTGCATGGATTGAGAGAGAATCCAGAAATGTTGCAACTAACAGTGATGAGGAAGATGATATGGAAGGGCTAAGCACCAGGGGATTTGAGTTGTTCTCTAGGTCTCCTGTTAGAAGAGCAGAAAAAGCTGAGCAATCAGGTGTCAGTAAGCCTAAAGATGAAAAGCTGGTGTTGGAGCCGCTTGATCTTTCTCTTAGTTTGCCAAATGTACTCTTGCCTATTGGAGCTGCAAGAGATACATCCCAGGCTCCCGGTTCCCCCAGTCATGGGAGAAGTGTTCAGTCTTTCAGCACATTCTGTACTAATTCTGATGGATTTACTGCATCAATGTCTTTTTCAGGTTCTCAGTCTTTTTTCCACAATCCAAGCTGTTCTCTAACACAGAATTCCTTGGACATGGACAACTATGAACAGTCTGTTCACAGCCGTCCCATATTTCAGGGAATTGAACAAGGAAATTGGCAGGGTCAGGCTCAAAATGATTCTAAGCATAAAGATGTTCCTTTATATCAAAGAATTTTGGTGAATGGGAGTGGCTCTCTTCAACAGTCTCAAACGTTACAAGGTATGCCAAATGGTCAAACATTGCAAGGAAGCTCAAAATTGCCTAACGGACTAGAAAGGCAGTTGAGTTTTCACAAACAGTTGTCAGGACAGATAAAGAATGCTGATGAAATCAGATCTCCTACACAATGCACAGGATCTCATGACATTGGTTCAAATTATGGCCTTGATAAGAAGCCAGTCATGAGGGAGAAACACTTTGGTAGCCTGTATAGAAGTAATAGTCAAAAGGAACAAGAGCAGTTTCTCATAGGCAGAGCTGATTTTGTTGAGACTATCATCAGCAGAATAGTTTCAGATCCTATTCATGTAATGGCTAGAAAATTCCATGAAATGACAGGACAATCTGCATCCTTGGTGAAGGAGAGTATTCGTGAGATCATGCTAAACACAGATAAGCAAGGGCAACTATATGCATATCAGAGTGTTCTCCAAAATAGGTCGGACTTATCCTTGGATATGCTATTGAAATCTCATCGAATTCAATTGGAGATACTGGTTGCCTTAAAAACTGGTGTACGGGAATATCTTCAAGTAGACAATAACATTTCATCTTCTGATTTAGCAGAGGTATTCCTGAATCTTAGATGTAGAAATCTTGCCTGTCGAAGTCCTTTGCCTGTGGACGAATGTGATTGCAAAGTTTGTATAAAGAAGAATGGTTTTTGCAGCACATGCATGTGCCTTGTTTGTTCAAAGTTCGACATGGCATCCCAAACATGTAGTTGGGTTGGGTGTGATGTTTGTCTACATTGGTGCCATGCGGATTGTGCATTGCGGGAGTCTTACATTAGAAATGGGAGGAGTGCCACTGGGGCACAGGGGTCTACTGAGATGCAGTTTCATTGTGTTGCATGTGATCATCCCTCCGAGATGTTTGGTTTTGTCAAGGAGGTATTTCAGAACTTTGCAAAGGAATGGACGGTGGAAACATTCTGTAGAGAACTTGAATATGTGAAGAGAATTTTTAGTGCCAGCAAGGATGTGAGAGGGAGGAGGTTGCATGAAATTGCTGGTCGGATGCTGGAAAAATTGGCAGTTAAGTCTAGTCTTCCGGAGGTTTATAGCAATATAATGGGCTTCTTGACTGGTATGCACTTAATATATATTGTTGTTTGTAGTCCATGCTTAATGCATTTTTGTGTTATCTTTATCTCTCTTCATCCATAGTTAGTGATTAGGTCTATTATTTTTGTTCTTTGTTGAATTTATACAATTTTGATTTATTGTTTAGAAGTGATTAGTTTGATTGCTATTCCAATATGATTGTGGCTTTGCTATTTATTGCCTCAGTGATGTCATGGAGAGTGTCTCTTTTGATATCAGTGATTTGTCTGATATAGGTGATGTATGATTATAGTCCAAGCAAGTTAAAATGAATCCTATTTTCAGTGAAAAGTTATTGCCAAAATTCTAGTTCTTTTTACATATTGAATGAGGAAATTGTTGAGGAATTAATATATTCCTAGTGAAGGAGAATTGCATGTCTGTCTGGAGTTTGGACAAGAATTTTGTTTCAGTTATCAATTCTGTTTACTTCGTTGGAAATATTATATGAAACCACATAAAGTAGAACATCCTGTTTATGGAGTACTTTTGATGCGATGATTCTTAGTGAGCTAAGCAGTTGGTGGTGGTTTGCACGAGTTTAGTGAATGATAATAACACTTGCCTCTTGATTTGGAATTTTGACATGCCAATATGAGATCTGCCTTCTCCTTTTGTGTATTCTTTTTCCCTTTTTTCCCCCTGTTTTTTATGTGCATCTTCCTCATAATGTTATCCTTTGTAGTCGCAGAGGGTGATTCTTCCAAGTTTGGCAATACTTCTGTGTTCTCTGGGAAGGAACAGGGAAATGGAAGCAATGGTGGGATTCCAGGGCCTAGCCATGATGCATCATGGCGCAAATCTGTTTATACAGAAAAAGCTCCTCAATTGGAAAGATCAACCAACTTACTTCCTAGCTTTCAAACCGACGTGAATGACAAACGTCCATTAGAGTCCGAGTTGGAGACGCGTGCCATAAAAGAACCACTTTTTGACGAACTGGAGAGCATTGTGAGAATTAAACACGCAGAAGCTAAAATGTTTCAGGCACGTGCTGATGATGCAAGAAGGGAAGCTGAGGGCCTGAAACAGATTGCCATTGCAAAGAATGAAAAAATTGAAGAAGAGTATAAAAGTAGAATCACAAAATTGCGGATAGAGGAGACACAGGAAATGCGGAAACAAAAATTTGAAGAATTCCAGGCTCTGGAAAGGGCTCACCGGGAATACATCAGTATGAAGATGAGGATGGAAGCCGATATTAAGGATCTGTTGTCGAAAATGGAAGCTACAAAGCGGAACCTTGCCATGTGATTCTGTAATGAATAGGGCAAACATCAGAAATGTTATGGATCACAGGTAATTTACTGTTTAGTACAAAAGATTGTTCGTTGTAATGTAATGTATAGCATTATGACGGCCATTAGCTTTTAAAAGTAGGTTTGTCGTTTGATCAAGCTTTTTTTTTTTTTTTTTTTCCTTTTTCTGCTAACCTGAATTTGTACAGAGACTGCAAAAAATCTTTTTCATTTATGGAAGCAATTTAGAAGAGAGATAATAGATCCAATTTCCATGGCCTCGAAGGACATCACCAGTTCAGAATGTAGAACTTAGCTAAAATATGAACTGCGTGTCTTAGAACATATGCCTTTCGGATTTGGCAGAATAGGTTAGCTTCTGCTAGAAAAAGCTTATTTTGTCAAGATATTGGTTCGAAACGTAATCAGTACATATCTTTCTTATAAAGCAACACTTCCAATGCAAAAGTTGTACAATTTATATCATGGATGCTAAAATCGGTCTAGTTAATGAATCAAAAAAGCTAACAGATCACAGATTTAAGATCAAACTGGTTTACGTAGTATTTTTATAAAATATAATATTTTTCGCATATAATAAAATATAATATGTTTCATACATAATAAAAATAGAATATAAATTGTTAGAGATCATTTCTAGTATATAAGAGTAATATAATATATTTTATATTTTTTTTATTTTTAAAAAAATTATATTTCAAATATTTTTATAATTGAATATTTAATTAATTATTAAATGTAAATGTAATATATAACTGGAAAATACCATTAATTTAAAAATTTTAAATTGTAAAAAAAAAGTAATATATATATATATAAAGTGAATAATCTTACGTAGAAAAAATTAAAATGACATAGCATGTTATAAATAAGGGTGTTAAATCTTCAAAAACATTTATTTTGATTAATTTAACTAGTTTGTGACTAACTTATCTAGTTTTGGGTCAATTTTTTTATTGAACCGGTTGAGTTAGCTAGATTAGACTAAATTTAATAAATAAATCTTTTTTGCAAAAAATTTAAAAAAATCTGGAAAAAAATGTCAAAACCGGCTGGGTCAGCCAGTTCACAGTTTGACAGACCGATTCGCTGGTTTTTCTCCCGGTTCAATTCCCTATCGTTTTTCTACTTAAAAATTGACTGATTTGATGGTTAGTTTCCAATTTTTTCGGTTGAACCAACCGGACCGGTCCGATTTTTATAACTCTGATTTATATAGAGAATGAGTAATGTCATTGATACCTTCTCGTACATTTTTCACATTTCTATTAAAAAAAAGACATGTATAATCCTGAAGAATCCAGCAACTTAGAGTTATGAATGCCTGCAAGTTCTATTAATGTGATTTTTTGGGGTTTAATTTGTTAAGCTAGAGAGAGCAGTTAATATCTAGATATTTTAGGGAATCAACAATATTCAATCCAAGACAAATCAAGGTACTCTAGGCAATATATAGAAGAAATTTTACTGGTTTAATCTGTATTTTCATCGTTTTTATTTTTACCCATTTTTTACTTTTTTTTTTCAAAGATACAATTATTTTGTATATAGTAAAGGTGTTCATTCAATTGAGAAAGAAATAATTATTTTTTATCTTTTAAACATGTATTAAGAATTTCATTAACTTGTATTACTACCACTTATTCTTTTACATATATTTATTTATTTTTAATTATTATTTAATTAATTTAATTATTAAAGAAATATATAAATTTGTATTTAATTAGCTTAATTAAGGTTATTTATCTTTATAGATAGATTTTTGGTAATTTTTAGTTAAAAGATTGACCAGATGTATGGTAAACATTTATAACTTTAGATAAATTTTGAGTAACTTCAACTTTTACTAATTTTTTAGTAAACTTTGGGTATACTTTAGGTAAGTCTTAGATAAATTTCAGGTAAACTTTGGATAACTTTAACTTTCACTAATTTTTTTGTTGTTGTAAATTTTAGGTAAATTTTGGATAAATTTTAACTTTCATTAATTTTCTGATAAATTTTGGATAAATTTTGAGTAAACATTTGATAACTTTAACTTTCGTTAACTTTCTAGTAAATTTTAGGTAAATTTTGTGTAACTTCAACTAAATGTTATGAAAGTTGAAATTATTTATTGTTATTCAAGATTTATCTAAAGTTTATCAAATATTTACTAAAAGTTTACCAGAAAATTAATAAAAGTTGAAGTTAAATAAGATTTACCCAAAATTTTTCAAAGTTTATCCAAAATTTATCTGAAAATTAATGAAAGTTAAAATTATTCAAAATTTACCCGAAAATTAATAAAAATTGAACTTAAACAAAATTTATCCAAAATTTTGCAAAGTTTATTTAAAGTTTACCAGAAAATTAATGAAAGTTGAAATTATATATTGTTATCCGAGATTTATCCAAGATTTACTCCAGGTTTACCAGAATATTAATAAAAGTTAAAGTTAAATAAGATTTACCCAAAATTTTCTAAAGTTTATCCAAAATTTACCTGAAATTTAATGAAAGTTGAAGTTATTCAACGTTTACTCAAAATTTATCTAAAATTTATCCGAGATTTATCCAAATTTTATCAAAAAAATTAATAAAAGTCGAAATTACACAAGATTTACTTAAGATTTACAAGAAAATTAATAAAAATTTTGGATAAATTTTATTTAACTTCAACTTTTATTAACCTTCTCGTAAACTTTAAGTAAATTTTAGATAATAATATACATTTCAATTTTCATTAATTTTCAGATAAATTTTAGATAAATTTTTCATTGAATTTTAATATTTTTATAATATTTAAAGACATTTTTTAACATTTTTGAAAAAAACATTGCGCGTTTGGCAAAACCTTTAAGGGCTCTATATTTTTGTAAATGTTTAGACTTTTTTTTGAGGATATTTTTGTAAAAATCTCTCACACGCACATATATATAAAATAGAGAGAGGCATAAACTGAGGTTGTTTAAATGTCAAGAGAGAGGGCGTATTCAAGGCCAATGTAAGTGTGTATTTTTTTTTTTTTTTCATCAATGGAAAATAATGTGAGAGCCAACCAGAAGTCACCTGTCTGTTTGCCCCAAAACATCAAACCATTTAAGAGCTTTAGCCTTCATTACTAAAAGAATTTCTATAATAATACAGGAGATAACTCTATGGAAGCTGGATTCAAAGTAATATTATTACAGGAGGTAATGTTAAGAATTTTCATAATGGTTATCTCCTGTAATGAAGCTAAATCAAAACTAATCAAAATACCATAACCAAGAAGGTTAAACAATAATCAAAATAACATGAAATTAAAGTTCATAAGGAGATCATTATATTCATAACTCGCAATCTTTATTTTACATGCAGTGTGCAGGTCTGACGAATATGCAGATGCTTGCAACTGCAGGACAATGTGTTTGTTTAAGAATCTACTCAATTCTTAACCAGGGAACCATTCTCTTCAAAACTCTTGACAGAATCAGCAAGTGTCTCTTCCAGTGGCCGATAATTCCATCCTGAATCTTGCAGCTTCCTTGAACTCAGATTCCATGACCTTGTTGCTTCACCAAAGCTGTCAACACAAACCAAATTTTGGGTTGAAATAGCAAAAACGTAGGAATTTGATTTTCCTTAGCAGCAAGTTGCTTAATTAATTGGATTTTCTTGCCTAGAACGGGTTTTTTATAGACGGAAAATGTACCTTCTGGGATAGTTGCAATGTGGATATAACAGCTTCAACTTTTCTACCAAGTCTTGAGTACTAATGTCATATGATGCACATATGTATCTTCCCTCTGCTTCAGGCTTCTCATACACCAGCAAGAGAGATTCTGCTGTGTCCCGCACATCTACGTAAGGAATGGTGTCATTATTTACCAATTCAGATCCATCTGTTAGCAAAATTACCTACCTGTCTAATCTTGGTATTCACCTATTTGGTTTTTCTTTTGTCATCATGAGGATGCATTAGGTTAAAACAATCCAAATGCTTTTCTCGAAACCAAAAAAGGAATCGAAAAAGCAGGAAACAAGCGCGAAACTGGATGAGTTTATCAACCTTAAAAGTTGACAATGTGAGATTTATGAAAAAGAATGAGCCAAGAATAATATTTTTAACATTTTTAGCCAAATATTGTATCCATTCTACCATCATTAGTTTATAACAAGGTGCTCAAAGCAATGGGCAATTGCTAATCAAAAGCATATCTATTAAAGGCATATGTTGAGTAATAAGCTACTGGCGTTCATGGTTGGCTGCAGCAATGGTCCAAGGAAGCTTCCCTAGCCATGAAGCCAAGTACCCTCCTGCACCTGTCACACACTTTTTCTTTGCCTGGCATCTTTGAAAATTCTGAATTATCCTTCCATGGCTTGTGCTTCGATAAAGGTCAAGCTTCTTGTGGTTAGTCAATATTGCAACAAACTTTCACATAATTTTTTTTTTTTTTTTATCACACAACTAACGCGTTCCTGTTGACATATATATAATATAAAGAATCAACTTTAGAGAAAGAAAAAAACAATTAAAACAAACGTCACTGCCAACTAGAAGACATTGACTTTATAATTAGAAATTCAGAATAAACTTGGCTACCTACCAGAAATTCAGTTTTTATGGGCAGGTGGAAATAAAAAATGAAAATTTTTGCCAATATCATATCCGTATATTGATCCACAAACCAAACTTATACTTCAAATAAACTTGATTCCCCAAAAAAATTTCAAGCTGAGGAAAATAGATGATATAGAAGCCTAAAAGGAACCAAGTTAACTTAGTTTTAGCCTTAAAATGGAAATAAGTGACATAAAAGCACAGGGCTGGCAACATGAAAAACCCCATTCAGCCATAAATGAAAGTACAAAGACCTTCCGTCCAGCAAGTCTGCCTTGATAAGCTGCAGATTTTCTGAGTTTCTTCAAATGAGAACTTTTCATATCAGCAGACAAGAAGGCAGAAGATTAGTTCAAGAAATCAGAAACAAGGAAAAGTTCATAACTTTAAATTTACACCATAAAAAGTAGCAATTATTTTCCACACTATTGCATTCTACACCCACAGAATGTAACAAACTTGACTTATGAGGATCTCTCACATGTACACAAAACAGAAGTTATTTTCCAGACTATTGCATTTTACACCCATAGAATGAAACAAACTTGACTTATGAGTCTTATTAAACCAAAGATCCATTAGATTGAAATGATAGACCGAACTATCTTTTTGTTCAATCCAGGATTCCTGCTTTCCTATAGCTCTCGACAGAGTTGATAAGAGTTTCCTGCAGTGAACGGTAACTCCAACCCAGTCTCTGCAACTTTTCCGAGCTTACCAATTGTGGTTCTTCCCCTACATCGGTGAAGCTGGCAAGGGACAAGAAGAGATTTAAGTAGACCAGTAGGAAACAGTTCTAAAGATAATCAATAATTGGAAATCATTAGACATAATGAGGTATAAGGGAGAAAATCACTGAGGGCCTTACTTTTTGGGATACTTATAGTTAGGATATAAATTTCTCAATTTCTCAACCAGGTCTCTTGTAGTGGTAACATGACTGGTGCATATGTATCTCCCTTCTGCCTCAGGCTTCTCATATGCCAACAGCATTGCTTCTGCTACATCACGTACATCTACCACCAACCGATGTTTGTTTTCAATCGATTCATATCCTTCTGAATGACATGCAGTACAAGACACAAGTTATGATTGAGAAGAAAATAATTCTAAATGCCAATTCACATCAAACCAGCATTTCAAATCAAAATGGACCTAATATCACATGCATTTAAATAGAACAACGCATAAGACGTAGGGTAAAGTAATATATAATTAATTTTTGGTGACATTAACAATAATGCCACAATTAGCTCAACGTTCAAAGTTTTCCAAGAATGAAAAGGGCATCAGCAAAATGTAGCAATCTATTTGCTGAGGGGCAGAAAACAAAGGCTTACTACTATATCAATCACTCAATATTCAAATCTTTCAAGCACAGAATTTCATCCAGAAATTGTAATGTTTCACGTAGTGACCACAAAATACTCTCAGAAACATATGTCGATACTAGCTTTCAACAATCAAATATTACTGTTTAATCATATCCATGCGCAAATAAAGCTAGCACCTTTCAAAAGCTTAATGATAACCAAGCTGCTCGCATTCACCGTGGACTGCAGAATCGGCCCAAAAATGAGAGAAGGGCAAACAGTTACAATATCCAGTCCTCTTTGTTTTGCATACTCAAAAGCCTCAATCTCAGCTTCTGTCTTGGAAAGACAATACCAGTTCTGCGACAAACAAAGAGCTACGGATTATAGTGAAAAATAAAGGGGAAGAAATACAAGCGTAATTCTAGTTACAGATGATCATATACTAATACCAATAAGCAAGCTAGCATAATTGCGAAATGTACAACATACAGATAAAAGTTCAGCTGTAGAGTTGATGTTTTAGTTGGTCACCTTAGTTGTTCTGCAATATTCCTTGTCAGACCAACAACTCTCATTCATCACTTGGCCTTTAGGCCAGTGTGGGTTCAAGAAGACTGCAGCGAAAGATGACACAGCAACAACTCGCTTAACCTTTGCTTCACTACTTGCTTTAAGCACATTTTGAGTGCCCTTTACAGCAGGCTCTATTAATTCTACCTAATATCATGAACACATGGCATTGTCTTAATTGAATCTTATTTAAAGAACAAAGTTACAATTTTGCTACAACTATAAGAAATAACATATTTGATTCTAAAAGAAAAGTTGCAACCAGGCTTCTTACCTCCGGATTTGGAACCGTAGAGGGAGGAACAGGGCTAGCAACATGGAATACACCATCGCAGCCTACAATTGCAGAATACAAAGAGTTGTAATCCAGCAAGTCTGCCTTGAAAAGTTTCAGGTTATCAGATGCCTTGTCTAGCTTCTTCAAGTGAGCATACTTTTCATCAGCTGCATAATATTGTTGAGAACAAGAATAATTCATAAATTCTAGGAAAAGAACTAAATATAGAAAGAAAAAGGATCCAGTTACCATACTTTTCCAGAACCCAAAAACTGAATCATATTAAATTAGCTAGATCACTGTATAATTTGAATAGTTAGATCAGATCTAGGCAAGCAATTATCGAGGGAAATCCAGCAGTAGAGAAACATTTAGAGTCGGTATTGCAGACAAAATATATGTGCAGAAAAAGAGGAAGAGATTTATCATTACAGGGTTCTCTAACAGTTCCATGGACAAGGTAGTTGTTGGAGAGGAGAAGCTGAACAACCCAAGAACCTAGGTAACCTCCAGCTCCCGTGACGCACACTTTGCCCTTTGTTGTCGCCATTTTCAAATCTTAGCTAGTAGCCTGCAGTTGGTTCTGTAAAGTCTCCTCCTAGAGTTTTCTGTTTTATACTTTCATGGGTGTTGACCAATCTGCCAAAGTACATTTAACTCTGGATTCTTCCCCTCCCTTCCACTCATCTGCCATTACTCGACCACATGATTAAAAAAATAACTCGAGGATAAGACAGACTAGAAAATTGTCTTAAAGTTGAAATTTTTAAATACTCGTTACATTATTCTCATGAATAATAGTAGTTTTTTTTTTCCTGCTATATGAGTTGGTTAGACTAATTTACAGGTGATAGCATGGCGCTTTCGTGTCTAGTGTCTTGTGCGAAAGTGGCTTTGACGCGTGCTATTTTATTTGTAAATTAATTTGATATTTTTGTTAATTGATATAAAAATAAAATAATTTAATATATACCAATATATAACTAAATTGATTTAATAGATTTAATCTATTTAAAAATTTATTATCTCTTAATCCCAATGCTCTAATACCTTTGAATTAACCGAAGATGTAAGGTTTTGTGTTAAATAGAATTTAGAAGATGACAAGGAAAAGAGTCTTGTACTTCTTTATCATAATAGTCTTGATATACTCGTTAAGAGTTAAAACCAAAAAAATATACTTTAACCTTATTTTATTACTTTGCTACTGAAACTTTATGTTTCATAACATGATATCCAAACAATTTTTAATAAAAATGTACTAATCTGGATCTCAAAATATCAAATCACTTAATATGTCATATATCACATCACCACCGATGATAAAATTTTTGAAAATTTTGAGAGAGGTACCGCTCAAATCGGTATTAATGCCTACGGATTGATACCAATCATGGTTTTAAATATTTTAAGATAAACTCTATATGGCTTGTTACATTCTGATATCAATGCATTCCGATACAAATATGATACATAAAACCTTTATTTAAAACCACGATACCAATAAAGCATTTTATCCACAATAAAATCCAATACTTATAGCATAATATCTTAAACTGATATTCAAAACATTTATTTTATGAATGATAATATTTCATAAAATTTCTCAAATTTAATTAAAAAAATTTATATACAAATGATAAAATAAGTGAAATACATCAAAATATTAAATTTAATTTTGCCAATTAGACTTATCTTTATGGTATATTAATATTGTTACCTAATATAACAATAAATTCTTAATATTGTTGCACAGTTTCACATTGTAAATTTTAAATCTGAAGTTTTAGACAATAACTGTTGAACAATCAAATAAATTAAAATTAGAGAGTTGTATCTCAATTGGCAACATAAACTGAGTATGTTAGAAGAGTTATCAGTTTCAAACTCCATTAAAAACATCTTTTAGAAAGGGATAAAAAACTTTTACTATAACTAAATTCCGTACCTATTAACACTAACCAATGCAAATTCAAATTAGTCCAGATAGTAATAGACTAAAAAAACAGATAAAAATAATAAAGTGGATTAAATTAACAGGTCACAGCTGAAAAAAAAAAAAAAAAAAAGAGCTCAAAACTAATGAGGTGCCAACTGGAAAAAAGAACTCAAAACGAATGAGCTACAAACAGTAAAACTTAAATGACCCATCAAGAGACTAACTCACAAATTTCTTGTGTCAGCTAAAAATATAAAGGGACTGCTGCTTTGTTTCCCAAACTTCAATTATCAAAAAGTTGAATTTTGATTTCTTTCTAAATATGGGGACAACTCTCCCCATTCTGCTTCTTTCTGTGCTTTGTTGCGCCACTGCCCTAATAGGTTCGTAAAGCTTCTGTTATTTTGTTTTAGTTTTGTAGGTCATGTATTATTGATTTTTGACATATATATTCTGCAGAAAATGTGACGGGAAAAAATGCAGCGGCAGGGGAGGCAGAGGCTATAGAACTACCACGGTGGTTCCATGAGTGGTTGAACTCGGCAGATGCAAATGAGGGCAAGAGTTTGTTAGAGCTCAAGTGCGAGAAAATTCCACTAGTGGATGAACAAGGATCAGAGGAGTGGAGGATTAAGTGTCGCACCAATGAATTACATAAACCACGATTCTTGAACCTTCATATATCCAAGAAATCCAAGCCAGCACAAGTTGGCTCTACTCTATGTTGTAGTTCTTGTCCCAAACCTACACCTCCACTGTCACCGCCAGAAACTCCAACTCCACCGATTCGACCAGAAACTCCAACTTCTCCAGGAATTCCATCTCGACCAGGAACTCCAATTCCACCAACTGGACCAGAAATTCCATCAGGAACTCCAACTCCACCGACTCAACCAGAAACTCCACCAAGAACTCCAGCTCCACCGACTCAACCAGAAATTCCACCAAGAACTCCAGCTCCACAGACTCAACCAGAAACTCCACCGACTCAAGCGGAAACTCCAACTCCACCAGGAACTCCACCAACTGCACCAGGAACTCCAACTCCAACTCCTCCTCCTCCACCAACTCGACCAGAAACTCCGCCAACTCCACCAGGAACTCCAGCTCCACCAACTCTACCAGAAATTCCACCAGGAACTCCAACTCCACCAGAGGTAGATGTTAAACATATATTATGCATTTTCCTCCAATTCAAAATATATATTTATTTATATTTTATATATTTGCTCATAAAAACAAGTAGCTAGACTCATTTACAGCTAGAAAAAATTTATACAACATGATCATTTTAGCCATCTCACTTTTGCTTTCCCTTTTCATGCAATGCATTAGTTCTAATTTTCTTGGGGTTTTAATTTGTTGAAGAAACCGCAGTTGGATTGCACATATCATTCGGAAACTTTGAGTGTTGAGCTTGAAGAGGAGTTGAAAAAGACGATACAAATGAAACTTCAACAATTGCTTCAACATGAGATATCCCTCCAACTTTCTAAAGAATGTAAAGAAGCAACTCCAGCTATATTGCAGCAACGGTTCGAGAATTCTTTCAAAAACATACTTGCAGACGAAATCAAACATTTACGTGAACAATCCAAGGATTTGCACAATAAAAAATGGTCTGTAACCGAGACAATATACAGGTTTGCAGCTGCAATCTAAAGGTGAATATTTCTTTTTTTAATTTTTACTGGAGTCTTGAACGTAAAGCATTTATAAAGGGCTAAATTTTTTATGCCACTGAATATCTTTATTATAGATTTTAACTAAGGTAGCATTTTCACTGGTATATTAATTTTGTTTTTTTCTTTCTTTTTGCCTCTATATGTGTAGGTAGTTCCAGCATATGAAACATGGAGTCGTGAATAACCATGAAGGCAATTTGGCATGTGTTGTTCCTTCTATCAACTCATTAGATTTTTGTTCTATTTCATATTTGGACAATAAGAATTATTTTCTACTTGTGGTTGATTTTTGTGCAGAATTAGCCACAGCTTATAATATGCTTTCGGTTTGAAAGAATTACTTAATATATTTATTTTAAGCTTTATTTTAAAATTGCATTTTATTCGGATATATATGCATGGTGAAATGACATTTAAAAATACTGTGATTTTATAAAATTATCCACATTGCAATATTTTCTTTTATTGGAAATTTTGTCGACTTCTACCTAAATCAGATTTATTACTTTATTTTCTCAAAAAAAAAAAAAACTTTATTTATCTATGGACGGAAGCAATTAAAGTCACACCAGCTCTTAATTAGTAAATTCCGTTATAGTAAAGGTTGCTTTTTTTTTCCTTAACGGTTAAGAAGTTGTATATTATGACCTCTAAATTTTTGGTATAACTATTTTATAGCATGTATACATAGTAGTAAAGTTGCACTACTAGTTAGAAATTTAAGTAAAAAAGACAAATAGCTAGAAATCTAAATTCAAGTATAAAAATAAATTTTTAACATTATTTATGAGGGGGTAAATTATAAAAAAATAATACAAATTTATATAATATTATATATATTTTAAAAAGTTAAAAAGGTTATATACCTCGAACTGTATGTACAAATTGAGCTACTATCAATTGGTAGAAAAAAAAACTTTAATTTACTTGCTGGAGCATGTGGAGATTGACTTAAATGATGACATGGCATCTAATTATTCAATAATATATAAAACCTTTAGAAACATAATGTTATTTTTGTTACACATTGAGGGATATCTATATTGTAAGTTGAAAAAAAGAATACGCTATCAAACTAGATTATAATCTAATTTAACTATAAAAATAATTTAATTTGACTAATAATTTGTATTTGATAAAATAATTTATTTGAAAAAAAGTTAGATTATAATATCTAAAAATAAATAAATTAAAAGAAGTAGCATTCAGAAATAATATAGTATATTATAATTTTTCTTTCTGTTTATACCTTTTTTATCAACTAATAATAATAATAATTAGTATTATTTGATAAAAAAAAAGTAAGGGTATAAAAAGAAATAAATACTATAATCTACTATTATATATAACATAATTATTATGTTAAATAATATAATTATTAAACTATTTAATATATATATATATAACAAATAAATTATATCATATATATACATATTATATATTATAAAAATTATATAAAACATTTCATTCTAATATAAATAAATGCATCCATATTTATCGTATAATATTTCATTATTTTATATATATATATATCCTTTTATGTTATTTCATATTTTTTATCCTTTTATGTTATTTCATATTTTTTAATAAATACTTTTAATTAAATCATCTAACTATCAGCTACTAGATTTTTAGCTATTAAATTATCAATTATAACCAAACAGTGTACTTTTTAGGTGTTTGATCTAATATACACCCAAGAATTATTATTTTTTTTTTAGAGACCATTGATTATAGTATGTTGTTTTGGGTTGGATCGACCGACCACAATCAATGGATTCCATTCATAATTTTGGGTAAACAATATACATCAATAAAATTTATTTATACCAGTGTTCATAAACAAGAACAAAATTTATTTAACTATGTACTTAGACTTATATACAATGAGAATGTTTGGGATTGTTGCTAAGTATTTAGAAAACAAGTTTTGATTTTTTTAGTTTAATTTATTAATTTTTTAAATTTTTATAAGCTGTTTTTTTAAACATATTTTTTTTTTGGAAAAACATCTATGTTTAATTTTCTCTTTAAAAGTAGTTTTCAAAAATTTTAAAAATAGAAAATAAAAAAAATTTTCGTAAAGCACTTTTCACAATTTTAATGTCAAACACCCAATAGCAGTTTTAGTCATTACTTAACATTGATTTTACAATTTGATAAAATTGGGTAAAAAAAAATTGTAATAATAAATATGCAAAATTTTCGATCAATGAGTGATTTACCGAGTATTCTCACTTGTATTGGTGGAGATCTGCGTCTTTTCGTAACCATCCAACAATATTAGTGAATACAATACTCTTACTCTGAAACTTTCTAATGTACCAAAAAAAAAATAAAAATATAAAATTAGGATATACCTAATTAACAAACAAAGACAAAAAGAGCAAAATATATTAAAGTTTACAAACAAATATGGAAAATGCTAACCATTAAAATTTAAAACAAATAAGAAAAATGAATAACTATAATACCAGAAATTCTTAGGTAGATCAGATCTAACA
This sequence comes from Balakata baccata, assembly GCA_949630135.1. Lineage (NCBI taxonomy): Eukaryota > Viridiplantae > Streptophyta > Magnoliopsida > Malpighiales > Euphorbiaceae > Balakata > Balakata baccata. The sequence continues at coordinate 57,511 of CATIWF010145724.1, forward strand.
TATTGGCTATAAATCAATCAAACTATATAATGATATATATTTAATTGTTTTATTTCTATAAATAGACATGAAAATAAAAATAAAATAATTAAATATATGTCATTATATAATTGGATTGATATAATAGATTCGGAATTTCTTCTATAATATATGTGAAATGAAAGTTAGAAGCCAACCCAATAAAAATAGCTTTCTGTTTTCCTCAGACAAAGTGTAAAATCTCTCTTTTTATCCATTTTAATGGGCTCTTAGCAAATCTTTCATTTTCTTTTTCTTTCTCTTTTTCTTTCTGTTTCTTGGAAATCCAAGAAACAGAGAGAAAATCAAGAAAGAATAAATTATTTATTTATATATACTTTTTTCTTCTTCTCTCCAAGATTGGATTAAATAATATAGTTTTAATTAAGATTTATATTGTAAGAGATAAAAGAAATGGGAAAATACATGGAGATTTTGGATACTGGGTTGAGAATAGCTACAAGATTTCACTCCCATTGCCCGCAGACTGCTCGCATGTATTATCATCCTCCGGCTAATTCCAACGACCACCAGCATCAACACGGCGGCGCCACCAGTAATATTGGCAGCGATGTTTCCAACCGGGCAGGGTTTTGCTCTCCAAGGGCAGCAGCTACGAGAATGGATGCAAAAGAGTTCATTTTTTGTTTGGGATAGATAGTAAGGGAAACGGGAAAATCGAGTTCGAATAAATAAATAAATAAATATTTTTTATTTAATTTTGGGTTTCGCCTCGGCCTTCTCTTTATCTCCAATCCAATTCTTTGCATTTTTTTTTATTTCGTAATTATTAGGAAAAATACACATTTTATTCATTTGAATTTGTCAAACTTTTTCTATTGAACCCTTCAACTGAATTTTTATTCTATTAAGGCCTTTTGACTTGTAACTTTTGTTACATTGAGTTATTGAATGCTTTATTTTTGTTTTATATATTTGAGAAATTTTTTTTTTGAGATGTTTAAATAGAACAAAATTGAAAATCTGGGGACTCAATAGACCAAAAACTGAAAGTTGAGGGGCTCAATATAATAAAATCAAAGAATTCAAAAGCTAATATGCATTTTTAAAAACTTTTTAACCTTTTATGTAATGCTCTTTGCTCAAAAATATTAATATAATGTTGTTCATCAAATACATCCTTAATAGAACCAAAATTAATAATTTGAGGGCCTAATAGAACAAATAGAATAATAATTCAATTGGATGGCTCAATAGTACAATTTTGATAAATTCAGAGATAAAAAAAAAAGTGCAGTTTGTCCGAATTATTATTAAGGAAAGGAGAAAATTAAAAGTTGGCAAAAAAAAAAAAAAAGATAATTTTGAATTTTTTGAAAAACCACAAGGACAAATAAACTAGTCTATTTTGTTATTTTTAAGGACATTTATTTAAGACAGACTGAATGACTATAATTCACACGTCTCGCCAAATCATATTCATATGGATTTAAATTCATTTTTTGGTTAATTACAAAGTTTAATGGATTGTGAGTTATACACAAGATAATAGTTACTCTTTATGCGCTATAAAAACATTAATCGATATTGATGATTGATAACAAAAAAATAAATAAATTAAAGATATATAAAGTAATAAAATATTTAAAGCCATAAGCCATACACGACTATTTGTATAGTTGTTCTGTTTTGCCATTTTATTCCAAAAAAATTTTCCCTTAGCTCTTTGTGTTTAATTTTCTTTTTTTCATCTTACCACATATTAATTTTACAAAAATATTACATTTAGTCCCTTTTGATCAATTACAAATATTATATTCATACATATACTCTTGTCACGTCGGAGAAATAGGAGGCTAATTGTAATATTTTACAAAATATGCAAATAGCAAAAACAAAAAATCGAATATAGGAGACTAAATGAATGAAAAAATTTTAAAAAATAAAATAGCAATTAATGATATAATTACAAGAAGCCATACATATCTGATCCTATAGATAAATTTAAATGTCTATATATAATTTTTCAAAGTAATGAAGCACCTAATGACTTTTTAAAAAAAGAAAAAATCAAGCATATACCATGCATTTATAGGTGTATTAAGTCTTAAGACAAAGACGGATCTATAGGCAGATGGACAAAATAAAGGGCACGATATATACCCATTTTTATTCTAAATATTTTGAAAAGAGCCTGCATTTTTCAACCTAATACCATGATAGTCCAATTGATCAACATTTTTATGCGCATTTGTAATGAGATGGCGATTCCTCTTTCTTTGAAAGTTTTTCAGCATAGCATGCCTTCCTTTTCAACCATCAGAAGGAGCATCGTTATCTCTAAGCTCGCCCTGAAAAGATCCTAAATCCCATAGTACTTAGAAGAAGAGATTCTTTTTTATTAATAACCCTAAGGGACGGAGAGATTTACTATTAGTATGGAACGCTCGTCTAGAAAGGACATACCGGCAGCCTAAGTTGTCCTTAAATGAGGCGAGTGACTTGGAGCGTCTTAGGAAGAATGCACCTCCGGGAGATTACCGGTGTCAAACATTATTGGCCTTATACGATCAACAAGATCGGGCCATCGGTTCAGGAGGTTATACTGAACTACAATTTTCATGTTGCGGATAATATCACCCATGTACGTAGAAAATAATTTTTAATGTTTAATTTTATGATGTGGAAAATAATTTACTCTCTCCTCTTTCTTTCTCTTTCATCTTCCTTTTTCCTCTTTCTCTTTCTTCTTCTTTGATGGTTACTGGAGTCTCTTAGTGACAGACATGTGTTGAAAGGAGCCTATGTTGGCTGGCATCGTGATGGGCAGTGCATTAGCCGGGGTTTGCGCAGTCGAAGGGAGTCTCCTCCGTGACGAAAGTACAAATTGTTATGTTTTTAAAATTTCACAAAGATAAATCGGGACAAAAAATGAGATTAGGAAAGACAACCCAAAAACCAATTGAAGGAGCAAATCGGAGAAAAATGAAAAATCGGTATGGATTAAGCCAAATAAAAATGAAATCGACTGCAAAATCAGGTCGGAGATTTCATTTTCAGATAAGCATTCAAAAGACTGATAAATTAATTAACCAACAAATTTATATATATATAAACACTGGTCCAAAATACTTTGTATATCATTTCCTTTTTAAGTCTGTCACTAATTCCACCTTAAAAAACTACTAATTAAACTTTGACAACTATTATTGAACTCTTTGCTACAAAAATTGTACATTAATATTTTCTAATTCATGATTTATTATTACAAAAAATAACATACCAGCTATTCACCTTTATTTATTTTTATCATTTTATTTATTTGATGGTGTTTAATATAAAACTTTTTTTTTTATTTTACCTTTTTAAAATTTAAATTTTCGTCATTACATTATTTTTTATATGACAAATGACATAATAAAAAATAGTATGAATATGCTTGAGTGGTAAATTTTCGATATAATTGAGTAGTAAATTTATGAGCTGACTCAATTTCATACTTTTGCATATAATTGAGTGGTAAATTTTTTAATATTTCATGTCAAATAAACACAAATAGATGAATATGCTTTATGTCTTCATTATTTAAATGATTAAAAACCAAAAATCAAACTATTAAAACCCCATATAGAAATTTACCACTCAATTATATCGATAAAGTATGAAATCACATTTTAGAATATAATTTAGTGCAATTAAATCTCTTAAATTTAAATTCAATACAATTGGCCTTTAAATTTAGCTGCTATTCCCTGCCGTTAAGATGACTCAATTTTACTGTTAACCAATCAAATAGCGACATATGGAACCCTGAATACCACACTCTTGCTAACTATTGAAATTTGGAGATTCACAATCCCTACCAATGAACGGTGTCGTTTCTATTACAAAAAAAAAAACAATAAAATAAAGGATTAAGTCGTTGAAGACCTCTCTGTTCATCACCCAAATTCAAGACATTCTGTTCTTGAAGAAATCTCTAAAATCTAGAAACCCAATTTCAAAAGCTCAAATCTTTCCCTCTTTCAAATAACAGCTTACTTCATGGAAACACTATTTCTGATTCTCAAACTGAAATTTTCTCTCCCAACGAACAAAAGCCAGATGATAAATTCAGCCATTGAACAAAATCCTCCCAACAAATAGTGGCGGACCCAAAAGTTTAACACAGAGATAGCAAATTCGTATTTATTTTAAAATGGCTAACTTGCCAAAAAAAATTATGAACTTCCAAAATTGTATAACAAAATATTATATACTTTCACTTTTTTTAATTACATAGACAAATTTTTAATATTTTATTAATTTAGGCATTATGACCGACTTGATAGAAAGAATTGGTGGCGTGTTTGAACTTTCTATCTAGTCAATTGCTTATAACTATTAAAATATACATTTTATCGGCCTGTGAGCTAACAAAATATTTATAAAATATTAATGAATCACTTGCTTAGTTAATAATCAAAAAGTTCAGATAAGTCAATAGTTATTTATTTCAAATTTACTGGAATGTTTAAACTGATAAAATATTAAAAGTTCGTTGAAAAAATTAAAAATTCATGTTGTTTTTTTATACAAACATAAAAGTTGATATTGTTTTTAATAATTTAGTCTTTTAATATTATATTATATAATTAATTTTTATAATAAATCTATTATATCTAAATATAAGTAAAATAAAAATAAAAAAGTAACGAGGTAAAGAGCTATTGAGCCAAAAATATAAAAGAAACATATCTAATTTTTTATTTTTAACCATGAAATTATAGAATCTTAGATGGAAGGAGGGATTGAAAAAATTTATAGAAAGAAACTGAATTAATTATAATATATTTTTTTTTTTTAAATAGAGGAGCTGTGGCCCCATCAGCTCCTTAAGGTCCGCCACTGCCAACAAATGGATCATGATTCTGTGGAGGAAGAAGAAGACCTAGATGGGGAAAAGGATTTGATTAAGGACGAGAAGTCTAATTTAACATCTGGGTCTTTTGGTACGTCTAATTCGTCCATGGATTTCGCCTTCTCCTCCCCCCAAAAGTGGATGTTTCTGATGTTCCTCGAAGAGGAAGAAGAAGGTCCCAAAGAATAGGAAAAATGAAAAATGGAATATCGATTGAGGAGACATGAATGGTGTTTTAAGTAGTTTTTCGATTAGAGAACAAGAGAATTTGCTAAAACAGGCTATGAAGGAAGAAGAGAAGATTAATAGAGGCAGAGAAGATTGTGAAGTGGGCAAAACTGGCATCTAATGGGTTGTGTTTCATTGCTTTTTTTTTTTTGTCCGAGCGAGGTCTCAAACCGGAGACCTTTAAAGAGAAGCAAAACCTCCTATGCCGCTAGAGCCATTGCCATAGTCAAACGATCTTTTTTTTTTTTTTTTTAAATAGAGATTGCCAACATGAAAACAACACCCTGTTTTTTAATATTAAAATTTCAAAAACGAATCGTTCAATTTGCAATAACACGGTATTCCGGAATGACATGTGTTGCCATTTAATTGGTTAATAGTAAAAAATAGTCAACGCAAGAGGTAATAGGGGCTCAATAGCACTGAATTAATTTAAACGTATTGAAACATGCACACCCTAAATAATGTCAAGTAGTCACATGACTCGAGACAAGAACATGAGAACACATATATTAATATCACAAGACTGGGACTATATATATATATATATAAGGGGACAAAACGTAAGCCTGAATAGGTACGAAACAAAACAAATCTGGAAAACGAACATAGATAAGCCAAAATATATGGATGCCATATCTACCACCCTTGTCAGGATGTCCAGGAAGATTTAGCATTTAAAGCAGCAAGCAAACGAAATTTTGCAGTGATCTTACTTGTTCTCTGCATGTGGTTTCTGAGCCAAGAAGAAAAACATTGGTGTGAAAATCTCCTTCCTAAAAGACATTAACAAAATTCTGTTATTTGTGGGAACTGCTACGAAGCACAGACACGGTTCAACTATATAATATGTCACTTTTCCGATACGTGAAATATTCTGAACATATTTTGTAATTTAAAAAAAAAATTAGAAACACATTTATTTAAATTAAAAATATATATTTTTTCCTTCTAGAAAACTAAAATCTATATATAACACAATCATTGTTCAATATATTTGATTGTATATCATTTTTATTTAATTCGTATAAATATAATAATTTATAATTATATTTTTTGTATTTATTTATTTATAAATTTACCTCTATACTTTTAATATTTATATATTTTCCCTACATATCCGTATCCTATACTTTTTATAAATCTCGTTTTCCAGTATCCGTACTCGCATTTGTGTCCGTGCTACGTAGGTGGGAAGTACTGGCAAACTTGGTAAGGAGAACTCTTTTTTTTTTTTTTGAAGTCAATTTATTCAGAAGAACTCTACAGGCCTCTGCTCGACCAGTACATGGGCATTCTTTTCTTCATATATGCTTCATCCGAAGTGCAGTATCAGTTGAAAAAAAAAACCGACGTGTAGCCGAAGAACAGAAAACTAGAATAATTTATTTTTCCCTTTTCTATAAGTTTGCTCTTGACATGGAGAAGTAAAGGTTTAGAAAGCTTAGAAGGATCCCAGTTATCGGTACACTTGCATTGCTTGAATTTGGCTTTGTGCTGCCAAGCATGAGAGCAACGCTTTTGGTACAGGAATTTGAGAAAACCAATTTTGCTAGCCCAACATACCCCCGCAAACATATACAGATTATACAGTGGATAAAAGCAAATAAGATGAAAGAAATACTCACCGTCCACCTTCAACTAATGCATCTGCAGCTCTCTCAAGAAAAACTTGAACCCTTTGACTTCCTTTTGGAGCAAGTCCGACATATTCTAGGGCCTTGAGCTGCAAGGGAAAAAAAAAAAAACATTTTAGCTACCTGCAAATTACAATTAATTTGATTTGAGAAATAGGTAACAATAAGATTTTTTGAATTACAGGAAAAATGAAATAATCAAATCACACGAAAAAGGCAGATAAGTCTTTACCATGTTTCTAGTGAAAAATCTTCCGATGGCTGTTGACCGGAAGCTACTTAGGGAGAAGTGATTTTTATCCACGGGCAAGTACCATGGGACTGGTGAACTTGCTGCAAGATCTTTTGACCACATGACCTTCACAACACAACAAAAGCTATCATTAGCTCTGAGTATATGTTAGAAATATTAAAGCCGACATAGTCAATTCTGGAGAGAGTCAGATGCATAAAGCTGACATTTTAGGAGGCCTTTTATATTAATTTCAATCTTGAGCATGAAAAAAATTTGATGAGAGAGAAGAGAGACATTCATAAATCACCTTGAAACCAGCTTTTTTGAGAGCTTCAATGCATTGCCCAATTCGCCTAATGTCTGGAAGGCCATCACCAATCTCAATTTCTTCCTGAACCAATGGAGAATTTAATTATATTAAGGATCATCAATGATCAAACTCACAAAGACTTTAAGATGTTGAACCTTAATTTTTTGATGTTCTTGGTTATTGGGGTCGAAAGAATCAGTCATGCACCACTCACAGGCAGCAAAACACTGTCCAGGCTTCAGTACTCGGAAAATCTCGCTGTAGCATCCATACTGTTCAGAAAATAACCCAAATTTAGAAAGATAACCCAACAGTGAGTTAAACATGCATATTCATTAACTAGGTAGCAGACTTGTATATGCATGTATTACATGTAAGGCAATGAAATGTATCTGAATACTTAAAACTGTAAGATTTCCAATAGACGTACTGCATCTGGTGCATGACAAGTAGCTTCGATTGCATATACTGCATCAAAACTATTGTCAGGAAATGGCATTTTCATGAAGTCTGCCTGCAAAATCAAGAAACAAGAATAATCATTCAACTGGAAAAGGATTTTATCATGTTCAGAAATATTTCCTTCCACATACTCGATAAAATTCTAGCGAGCTACTATAAACAGTAGAACAAGGAGATAAAACTAAAAAAGAAAAGTAAAAAAAAAAAAAAAAAGCTTGAAACACGAAGGATTCAAAAGAAAATGGTCTTGATCATGAATAGAACCTACCTTCACAAAATCACAGGTCTTATCCACTCCTGCAATTCGATTCAGTTCCTGTGCAACAACAGATGAAGGAAGATTCAACACCACTACAGATATGGATTGACTAAAAACTGTCACTACAAGTCAAGAAATTTAATATTTAGCATAGAGATGAAATGGATATATATGCACCTTTCCTCTTTGTATCTGATATTCATTGTTGTTCAGCCCTGTAATAGATGTCAAGCTGCAGCAAATGACAATAGATATTAATGATGCTAGAAGCCTCTTCTTCAAATGCAAGTTGTTACTCTAAAGAAACTATTGCTCAAAATTATGATTTAATTGCAGAAAGATGATTGAACTGTTAATAGCTTTGCACCTTCCAGGCAACACTGTCCTCTATTATGGAATAATTATGATGCTAGGAACCAATCATCTACTTCTGTCTTTAAAATTGGTAGCAAAAAATATAATGGTATTAAATTATCATAAAAACATGATAAAAAGCTAGGTCTTTAACATTAGTGACAAAGTTGAATTTCCAATATAATGCACCTAGCCTACTATGAATAAAGTTGATGTCTGAGTCAGCATGACATAGTTTTTCATTCTAATTTGAGAGAGAAGAATGTTTGCACTAACCTGAATCGAGCAATTTCTCTCAGTGGCCCACCAATTCCACATCCTACATCCAATAACTGTTACATAAAAGAGAGGTTTAGTCAGAAAATCAAATGGATTGAATAAAGATATCAATCTTTGCTGTCAATTCATCCATGTTCTGCACGGGTATTCAAACCTTCTGTTCAGGTTTCAGGCCAAGCTGTAAAGCAATAAAGTGCTCATATCGCCTGATGCTTTCTCGAAAAGACTCCCCTTTAAATCTGCAGAATTTGTGCTCTTCATTAAGCATGATTAACTATCCTACATCACTTGACCATGGAATGGACAAGACAATTAAACAGTACCTGTTTGCAAAATGGAAAGATTCCCCCCAGCCAAACTCATAGAAGCTAGTAGCAAGATCATAGTATTTGTTCACCTAATATCCAGGTAATGTAATAATTACGTGTTAAGGAAAAAACAAAACAAAACTTGATGTGCTTCTTTGATTTTGCTTTAGATCTATCTTTTCTTTCTCTCTTCCTCCATTCTTTTTTTCTCCTGTGTTCCAGCAACCCTCTCTCTGTTCTTTTTTTCCCCTTTTTTCTGTTCTTCTCTTCTTTATCAAATAAACTTTATATCTTCGAGTTTTGATAATCAATAGAAATATTACTATCCCTATTTCAGTTTCGACTAATTGGTTAAAATTGCAACCAATTCCTCAAATCATGTTCAAATTGTTGAAAACAAAAGGTTTTGGTTATAAATGAAAAAATGAACAATATATTGAATTTTCTTATCCTTGGGAGTTAGGCCAATAGAAAATGAACAAAAATCATTTCCCTTTTGTGATAGATAAAATGCATACCAGGGAAAAAGGAACTTAATTATTCACGTCCAAAAAAATAATAAAACAATTTTTTCATGTAAGCAAACAAGTGTTGTTCCTAGTTGGCTAGTTCCCCTTTTTATTAGAAGAATTTGACATCATATAATAGCCAAAATTGACCATTTTTCATCATATAGAACATAATTCGCATATAACAATGGTATGAAAAACTCTAGAAGACTATGCAAAAGAACCTTGATGTCATGATAGATGGATGTCCCCCTTTATTTACTTTTGCACAAGTAGTATCGCAAGTAAGATTCACCCAGACACCTCTGTGGTGCAAGAGAAAGATATATATATATATATATATATATAGATGATTGTGAAATATTCTTTCAGAAAATTATCATGAGCCAAATTTTTAAAATAGTAAAGTAAAATATAAGTTTGCTTGTGCATCAGCTGCTACATAATATGGCATGAATATTTGCTATGCAGGGAATTGCATGCAATGCAGTGGCCTCTGCTTGAACTGTAGCACTATTATGTGGGAAGTTATGGTATCAAGAGACAAAAGGGAAATAAACAAAAAGGTTAATTACATGCTCATGTATTGGACTGACTACTCAATGTGCTAGAATCCAATGTGAAAAACATCTAATGTGGAAAAATCCAAGGATCAAACCACATGATTCAATCGAGGATTATAAACAACAAATAAAATAAAAGTAGACAACCTTTTGAAACCACTTATACTTGCACACTTTAAATACTTTTGCTTCTTGCAATTGAATATGACTAATAGTTAAGCAGTTTATATATAGAGGTCAGTTTTGTAAAGAATGTTAGCTAGATCTTCTCCTACCATGTCAGCGTAATTGGCTTTTCTATCTTCCTCGGTACCTCCACAACAGACATGATATTTCTCATACCTGAATCATCATCGAGAGCTTAATCAATGGATGTCAGGTTAATTTCCGGAAAGAAAACTAATCCAAATAGTGATGTTAATCTATAGAAACCAAAAGAAAACTTTTGGATTTAGAAAAAAAAAAAAAAAACTAAATCTAGACACTGAAAGGTACGTGAACAATAAAATTTTGAACGCTGTTGAGATTTGAGAAGATAAAACATATGTTTAATTCTACATAAAGAGAAAGGAGAGTTCAAATCAGAGTCCAGCAGACGCAGTCAAAAAGTCCAGCAAAGTTTTGTACAGAACTTTAAAGAGAATTAATTTGCAAACGAGTAACAGCTTCAAAATGAAGCCACAAATTCTCAAGAGGAGTTAATTTCACTTAACTTTTGCTCTTATTCCAATTAAATTCTATAACATTTTCTTGTCCCAAAAAAAAAGTCACTCTAGTATTATTTCAATAAAGTCACTTACGACTAATTTTTCTATATGGGCAACTGAAAATCTAACGTGGCAACTGACGTATCACCGGAAGTTTTATATGACGGCTAACGTATCACCGGAAAATTGGTAAGAGTAACTTTAATAAAATAAAAATATAGTTTAATAATTTTTTTTACTACTAGTTTTTCATTAACGTATCTTGTATATGATTATTAAATAATGAACTCGTCAATAATCACTATTTAGTTTTTATATAATTTGTTTCATCTTAATTATTATAGTATTTTATTCATAATGAATTATAAAAATGCATGTTTATCTTAAATTCTATCAAATTATTAATTTGTTTATTATTAAAAATCACATATAAAGTAGAAATAGTAAGTATTTTACAATTCTACTAATAATAAATTATGTATGGTGAATTATAGTGATGAATTTATTATTGATTAGAATTTGATTGTTGATCATTCTAGACTTAATTGTTTATCATTTTGAATTTGAATGTTTATCACATGTTCATTACTTATAAGTTCAATGTTTATATTTTGATTATATATCATTTTGCACTTGATTATTTATCGTTTTGAACATAATTATTCATTATTTTCAATTTGATTATTCATTACTTATAACACATTTTTTATTATTTATTAAGTTATTTTATTACTTATTAATATTTAAGTTAATTAATTTAATAAGTAATACTAATTTTATTATTTAATATTTTAATATAAAAAATATTTAAAATAATATAAACATTATATAAAATAATATAATATAGAATAAAAAGTAAATTAATATTATATTAATATTTATATTAAATTTATATTAAAATAAATAAAATAATATAATTCACAAATATATCAAAACTAATATTTTTTCATCCAAAACAATAAGTAATAAATAATTAAAACACTCAATAATACTAAATAATTAAGTTAATTAATTTAATAAGTTTTAAAAACTAATAAAATATTTAATATTTTAATAGAAAAATAATTAAAATATTATATAAAATAAAATAAAAATAAATCAAATTAAATTAATATTAATATTAAATTTATATGGAGATGGTTATTAACTATATTTCATTCTTATATCATATTGTATATAAAAAAAAAAAAATCATGCCTAATTATCTGGATCATTAATTATCTTACCTATGATAGTTGTTAATTTATTTATTATATACAAATTATCGTGTCCATTACCATTCCTTCCTGACAATTTTTTCTTTCTTTTTAAAATTAATTATCTTTTTTATATATAAAACACAGTTATCTAGTTCTAATAAAATTGAATTTCTAATTAATAAATTATTAATACTATTTACTTACTGATAAATTAAATTATTAAATGAAAAAATTAATTCAATTAACTAATACAATCATATAGACTTTTCGATAAATTTGTTTGTCTCTCCTATTTCCACTTTTATATATAGTATAATTATGATTATGATATATACCATAAGATAGTAATTAATAAAAATAATTAAAAAAAAAAGTAAAAAAACCGAGATGAACTTGGACGAACTAGTAGAACCAGAACTGAATTTGCACACCGACTCAACTTCTGATCCGGCTTTTAAAACGTTGATTTTTACTTAAAATGTATTACTTGTATTGGAATCTTAATATTCACTAACTATTTATGTTTCTTTATTTTTTTTTTCTAATAATGAAATGTTATATGTTTACAAGCATTGGGATGCTAATTCATGGTATTCATCTCTATTTATTTGCAAAAACATACGAATACGCATATGGGTTTCAATTGTTCAAAATTAAGTAGTATAATTTCAAACTCCAAATCACCCACACTTCCCTTATAGTATTTTTTCAGTTCTATAATCTACGGGTATAATTTTATATTAGTTATATGTTATTTTATATATATAATAGAGTTATTTGTCCTACTTGAATTGGATTTCTATTTAATAAATTAATTTATTAAATAACAAAATTAACTTAACTAATTAGTATAATCAATTGGCTTTTCGATAATTTATATATCTTCTATTTTCACTTTTTATATATAGTATGATAAAAAGTTTGGTGATTTCACTACAATACAAATTATGTTCAAGGACTATAAATGAAGTTATTCCTTCTAAAGAGATTAAAAAATTAATAAAAGAGAGACTCAGAATTAAGAGTGAATTTCACCTACAGTACTCTAATTATATAATTCGTAACAATTCAGTACATGAAAAATTATTTGTAATACAAAGGTAACTCAATTTTTATTTTATAACACAAAAGTGCATTAATTTTTATTTTATAACTAAATAGTATTTCCGTCTTTAACCGTTAATCTTCCTAATATAAGTGTGATATAAAATATCTACATTAGATAAATTTTAATAAAAATAAAATTAGCTGTAATATTCACATCAGATAAATTTCAATTTTACTGACTAGATATTACGATAAATTTTAATTTTACTGATTAGATATTACAACTAATTTTATTTTTATTAAAATTTATCTAGATATTTCATGTTATATTTTTGTTAAAGAGACAAAATGATTTTTGAAAGTGTTGTTGAATGTTCCAAAAGCAGATTTTGATTTTTTTTTTATTTAGTTGACTAATTTTTTAATTTTTATGAATTGTTTTTTTCAAATATGCTTATAGAAAAAATATGTATTTATCTGTATCGACCAAAAATAGTTTTCAAAACTCAAAAAAGTTAAAAATACAAAAAAAAAATTTCCAAAAAATTTTTTTTCCAAATAAAATGCTAAATGAATCCTAATAACTGAAAATATAAGTACTATTTAGTTACAAAATAAAAGTTGATATACTTTTATGTTATAATTAATTTTTAAAATACTGAATTGTTACAATTTAAATAATTTGGATATATTTGTATTACAAATAATTTTTAAAGTACTGAATTATTACCGTTTATATAATTGGAGTATTTTTGTATTATAAATAATTTTTTATATATCAAGTTGATATAAGTTATATAATTGGAATATTGTTGGGTGAAATTTCCACCAAATTAAGTCATTGAAGATACATTTGGTAATTGCTAGAATCATTCAACAGAGAGCAAGAAAAAAGTATAAAAAAATAAATAATGTTTTTCAAAATGCATCAAACAGCTTTCAAAATCCAATCAACGTTTCTGGAGAGAAAATGCATCACAGTTATAACGAATTTCTGAAAAATGAGAGAAACTTCATGCGTTATTGTAGAGAGAGAGAGTACTGTTCGACGGCGGAGAGAACATCGGTTTTATCCATATTTCCGCCGAGACCGGAAGCGAGATCCAACGCACCGGCTTTTGACATCTCTTGACTGAAAAAAAAAAACAGATTATCAGAAAGAGATCACTCCAAATTCTAGTGAAAACAGGGTTAAAAACTTGAATGCAGAGGTATGAGTGGAAACTCTAATAGAGTGAAGAAAGAATCTATAAGAGAAAGAAAAGAGGGGGATTATACCCTTTGTCTCTGTATTCTTGAAGGAGGAAAGAGTGACGGAGAGAAATGTGGGAGTACAAGAAGTGCAGGTTTTATTATATAGTAATAAGAGAAACGGCGGGGACCGAGGACTGGGCCACCACTTCCACTACTCTTCCAGTTGGCTTTTTGGCAAATTTAGCTTTAAACAACTAATAAGTTCAAAATTTTTTTTAAAAATTACGTAACCAGAAAGAAAGGTTTAAGACACTTTAGATTTGAAAGATTTTAAAATATATAGATTTTATAAGATTTATGGGTTTTAAATCTATAAATTTCAAGAATTTTATTGTTTGATTTGATTATAAAATTTATATATTATAAACTTATGCTTATATATGCTTCAATGATCATAATGTATAAATTTAACAATTAATTTTTAATTTTATTATTTATTAAATATATACAATTAATTTCACTATATATTTAAAAATTTTAAAAATAAAATTAGTTATTTTAAGAGTTGAAAAATAAAAAAATAAAGTTATTGTATGTTATAATATTTAATTATATTGCTAAAAATATTTTTTATTAATAATTTAATACATATGCACACTATATTATACAAAATAATAATAATAATAAGTTGAAATAAAAAAATGATATTTACTTTTTTAGGATTGAGTAAGTTTTAGAATATTAATAATTTATTAGGAATAGTTTTGGAATAAAAATTTTAGGCAATAATCTTTCATTAATTAAAATTTATGGATTTTAAAATTTTCCACTTAGCAGTTGAAAAATCAAATCTTTCAAAAGCGAAGAATTTTGACATTTTTTAAGTAATCAAACGATGAATTTTATATAAATTTATAAATTGTTCAAAATCTCTCATTTGTCATGCTTTTTATTCCAAAATTGTCTATAATACATTAATGATATTTCAAAACCATCATCATTAATTCTAAAAAATAAAAATTATTTTTCTTTTAGTTTCAATTAATAACTTTAAAATAACCAATTTTATTTTTTAAAAATTTTAAGTATATAGTGGAATTGATATATATTCTTAATTAATAATAAATTGTCAATATTTAAAAAAAGATAAAATTGAAAATTAATTGTTAAATTTATGAATTATGGTCATTGAACTAAACATAAATATAATGATAATTATATCATCAATTTATAAATTTTATAATCAGAACAAATGATAAAAATTTTAAAATCTATAAATTTTACAATCAATGGCTTTTAAAATTCTTCAATCCAAACGGTGTCAAAATTTATTGTTATAAAGAATTATTCAAATTTGATTAGAGTTGCCCTAAAATGGATAGATAAACTACTTTAAATTATGCCTGGAGTGGCATTCTCCGATTTCCTTTCCCACGAGGATGGGACGGAAGAGATTCTTCTTCGTTGAGAGAGGTTCCTGCCTTTATATGAAAACCCAATAATTATATTTTAAAATTATATTTATATAATAATTTAAATTTTGAATATTATTTTATGTATATCGTACTATATTTGTTATATATATTTTTATAAAAAATTATATTATATTAAATTTATCTAGCAATCTAAATTATATTAATAATATATATAACTAATTATTTAATAAAAATATGTATTTATATAATTTATAATTAATATAATTATTATAGTCAAATTAATTAAATTTATGTAGTAATTTAATTTATGAATTATTTATTTTTTTAAAAATATATAAACTTTTTATATTATGTATGAATACTTATGACTATACTTATTTCAATTTGTAAAACTTTTAAATTTATATAACAGTAATTTTAATAAAGTATTTATCCTATTATGTAACATTGTGGTATTAATATATTATTATTTATTAAAAAAAATTAATGGAGATGGAAATCCTGTGGAGATGGAAATCTATCCATAAATGGGATTATTTCCGTTAGGACGATGGATAAAAAAATAAAGATTATCCATTATGGGAGATAAGGACGAGGAATCATACTCTTCACTTTGTCTTTTTTTTTTTTTTTAATATCACAAATGTCTTTTTTATATGAAAAATATTATTTGTTTCAATATTTTTTATTTCGATTTATTATAATTAGTATAAAATATTTAAATTATATCTATTCATCTATTTATTTTATTTAATTTATATTAAAAATATAAATATTTTATATTAAATTAAAAAAAAAATATCAAAACAAATAGTACGTTTTGTTATTCATGCGTGACCACTCAAAAAATGTGGGTCAGCAGGAGAGAAATTATTATCTGATGGGAAAATGGTATTAATTTGAATTTAGGTGGGTGGTTAATGGTTATTGATCACGTGAGTTGGAGAGAGAAAATGGATGTGTCATAAAGAGTCGGCAATTTGTGTAGTTTTACATCTAATCCAATCATGTCTTATTTGAGTTATACTGCGTTTTATTTTGTATTGTATAGTATCTAATCGTGTCATATATTATATATATATATATTATACGATATAAAAATATTAAATACGGTCAATTATATATATATGTATATAATATACAAGACACGATTATATATAAATAGACACAAATATTAATATAATTATAAAAATAATAGTTATATAATATTTATTTTTATAGAAAATATACTAATACAATTAAATTTAATATAGTGTATTATAAATTTATTATATATAAATATATTTAAAATATTGTAATATATATTTAAAAATTTTATATAGATGGATATTAAAATAATTAAATTTTTTATATATTTTAATCTTGTTTAATCGTATATTAACATATTAAACATGTAAAATTTATTTATGACACGATTTTTTCTGTATTTTAATTATGTTGATACAAATTTTATCAATATCCGTTAAGTCCAAATTTATATTCGTTTAAATCAGTATCATTTCATATCGTTTAATTGTGTGGTGTCACAAATTCTCAGTTCTAAGTTAAATTATGATTGTAACATTTGAGAGAAGTTGGGATTCATATGAGAGAGAAATTATTTAAATATTATACATTTAATTTATTAAAATATTGTATATTTAAAATTATTTAAATATTATATATTTAATTTCTATTTTTAAATTTTCATTTTGTTATCAGCTATGTTATATAAAAATTTTATTTTTATTACTTAAATATTGATGGAGATTAAAAATATAAAAGTTTATCATGAGAATTATATAAGCTACGACTGTACAAATATTATATGTAAGGTATATGTAGTTTATATATAGCAATTACGCTTATGTTAATAGAGAATAGTGTATTGATGTGGATTAAAAATAATAAAGTTAATCACGAGGATTAAATGAAAATGCAACTGTACAGTTATATATATGGTATATATGTAGATTATATATTTATCTAATTATATATAATCTTCTAATTTATCTATTTTAATTTATATTTTCTATCCACAATATTTCAAATTTCCAATTTGGCTTCAGCTGTGTTATATGTTTATTCTGTTTTTATAATTTATTTACTGATGAAGAATAAAAATAATAAAACATATTGTGCAATATGTATGGTATATATATGTTATATATTTATAAATGTATTAGAAATCCATAGCAATAAACAATCACTTCACGGTGATTATTTAGTAAGAGAAAAAGCAACATGCAAAACTGCTCAACATTTCACACAAAAATATAGCTTAAAAAAGACAAAGGATGACAAATCTAAACAAAAATAGAATTTGAATTACGTAATGAATCCATATAGTATATGTATTAAACTTGAAAAGAAATGTGCTAATACTCGCGAATTGAACTGAAATGAAACAAAGATTGAAAGCTGATTGCAACCATTATACCACCAGAGCAAAATAACTTCTTTTCCTTTTTTAGCACCAAACATACAAGTGATTATCAACAATTCGTAATCTCCAATGCCATTCCACCATAACATCAACTAATTTTCTTCACCCATAAATCTGCTATATATTATTCAAATTTATTCTATGTAATGGTATAATAATTATTTATTTTTTTATGTATTTCTAAATATTAATGAATTACAAATGCCACAGATTGAAATATAATTTTTTTTATGATAATGAATAATATATAATCTTATTGTTTTAATATTCTTTTTGAACAATTTGACCAACTATTTTAATTTGAATGTGTTGAATTAAATTTTATCCGTTTTATTTGATTTTGTGGTAATTTATAATAGATTGTTTTTATATTTTAAATTTTTTTTAATTATTTCATTAGTTTGAACTTTATTTTAGTTTAAATTTTTGAACAATAAACGGATAATTAAACGGACAATATTAATCGGATTTGGAATGAGTACGGATATTCACATTAAAATTTTTAATCAAATTTGGGACAAATTTAAATAGTAATACATATATTTAGATTCGGATAAAATAATTTTGGCGGATATCCTAACTGTTGTCATCCCTATCAATAACCATTAACCACCTAAATTCAATTAATTCCATTTTTCCATCAGATAGTAATCGTGGAGTCCACATTTTTTGAGTGGTTATAGAACAAAGACTTGTATTTGTTACGGATAAGATGTTTCTGTTTGTGGGATTATTTTGTGTGTGAAGGGTCGATTCTGGAAATAAGCTTTACTGGTGTCATTACAACTTGTGACGATAAATTTTTACATCTAATAAATCTATTATATTATTTATAAACTAATTTAATCATTAAATAATATATATATTATATTTATTTCAACTAATGAGATTAAAACAATTAAATGCATGTCAATACGTGATTGGATTATAGAAAAAATAGTATACTTTATCTATGTAATAATTTCTCTCCTTGTGTCAATTTTCTATAAATTAATTGTTGAAAACCAATCCAATCCAAAAGACTAAATATAATAGAATTGGATTAAATACCAATTTGGATTGGTTTGCAATTATTAATCCAACAACTTATATTAAATATCTTATTCCTCATAATTGTATTCTAAGACCAATTCTCACCTGTATTTTTTCCACCAATTTTAAAACTTATTAGTTTATCATTTTTTACACAATATTATAATTTAGTAATTGTTTTTTTCCATTCAATCCACTTTTGACCTAATTAAATAATTGTATTAGTACTATTTTTTAGATCAATAATCTATAATCACTATATTAAAATATTTAATAATATTCCATTCAAAAATTAGTCTAAAACTAAATAAAATACTGAAAAAATAAAAACTGGACAAAAAAATTAGAAAAAAAATGGAGGTTTTAGATCATTATGATCTTTAATTGTTAACTGGAAAATTAAAATAAACTAAACAATCACTGGGTTAGCAATTTTCTAAAATTAAAAGTCGGACTCAACAAAATCAAATTATTTGATAAGCTAAAGCTAATAGAACATTTCTATTTTCAGTCCAATACCACATTTCTTGAAAACCAAACAAGCATATTATATTTTCTTTCCTTCCTTTTTTTAATTATCTTAGCATTCTATCTCACTACTTGTCACTTAACCATTATGGCGATTTTTTAAATTAAAATAGAAAAAAAAAATATTAACATGTGCAATAATTCTCAACAACACCTTAAATAAGAGAAGAAAAAAGAAAAAAAAAATAATATTTTAAATGCTCCACTTTCTATGAAAACATAATAATTTCTACCAAATATGTCATTATGTAATAGAATTCAAAAAAAATAAAAATAAAAATAAAGATAAAATTAGCAATGGTGATTATGATTACTGAAAGCAATAGTGTTCATGACTAATTAAGATAGAATGCTCTGATACGAGAAAAACAGGATAATTAATCCAAACTGCTAGAAAATTAGTCTATAACAAGAGGAAATTATGTCGTTAAATGTCTAAATACAGTCGTTAAAACCTTTTAATGAGGGGAAATCTTCCGTCACAGCTTCTGTTATTTCCTCTTTCATTAAAAGCAACTGACGGTATTTGTGTCTCGTCATCAATGCTATTACCATCAGTATTCCTCCCGTCATTAATTCATTTTTCAGCTGGAGGCTTACTCTCATTTTTTATATCATTTCCTCTCATTATTTAAATTTTTCCTCACTAAAAGCTTCATTACCAATTTCCCCTCACTATATCATAGTTCCTGTCACTAAAAGTTATATCATCCACACAGCTTCCTCGGTTTTATCAAATTTTTACTTTCATTGAAGTTAATTAACCACCACAATTTTCCCTCATTAAAAGTTTGAATTTCATATCGCTAAATAACAATAAATGTGGGTATATATTTCAATAATTTTAAATTATATAATATTCAATGCATCATCATAAAATATTTTACACATAAATTAACAATTCTTACCTGAGATTTTGGAAGCCCTGTCCATAGATTATCCTTCATTATAGTTAGAACGGTTAGGGTTTAGAAGTTTGTCAAAGAGAGAGAAAATTAAAAAAAGTTAGCAGAAACTGACAAGAAAACAATGGAGAAGAAAAGTTTTCTTTTTGTCCATATATATATTTGGTAATTTTATTTATTGACTGCATGTTAGAGTTTTTTTTTTGTTAAATAATAAAATAATTTTTACCTTTAATTTGGTGGAAAAGTAGGCTGCAAAATCTACCTTTTGCGTCAATAACCCAATAACGAGAGATTGTGTATATCAATAATTATATAACAGAAATCCTCTGAGGCTATTTTTATACCCTCATTGGGTTATTTGTGATTGTTCTTTACTGTTTTAAAAGCAAATTTTGAAATTTTTTTAATTGATTGATTTTTTTAATTTTTTATAAACTGATTTTTCCAATTCTGCTTTTAGAAAAAAAAATTTTCAAAAGTATTTATTTACCTGCTTTTACCAAAAGTAATTTTCAAAACTCAAAAAAATTAAAAATATAAAATTTTTTTCAGAAACTCAATCCCAAACAGGTCCACTAAAACTATAAAAATTGTGCTTTTAGTGAGAAGATTTCAGTGCTCTCATTATTATTCTGTCACTAAAAACTACAATCCGATCCGTAAAATACCAATTTGTAAAAAAACATTTAGCCAATGCAACAAAAAATAATTTTAAAATTAAATATTGGATTGATTTGGATTGCATCAATTGGTTTAGTTGAGTATTCATAATTTTTTTTTAACAGCCCTATTATTGGCTTCGTTATTAGATGAGAATAAAACAATTAAATATATATTAACATATAATTAAATTAGTTTATAAATAATATGTTAAACTGAATTTACTTAATTTATTTAATTTATTGATGTTGATATAGGGATAAAATGCTATAATCAACTAAAATGGCCATTAAATCACTCAACACATGGCCACATGCATGCGTTCCTTCATATATACTACATTTGCTAGCAAACTTGCCACTGCTCACATAGTGAATAAACCTTCCTTATCCATTGCGGTCTAAATGCTAATAAATATATAGCCAGTGGTCAATGCAATTACTCGAAGTTGTTGACATAGGCCGATGCATGATATAGGGATTGGGGTCCAATGACCCCATAGTTTTTTGAAATGTCACTGTAATAGGTATAATTTAATAATGGGGACTCTACTAAAAATTAAAGACGATCCAATAAAATATAAAAATAAATTTCTTCCAACTACTCATATTAAAAAAAATAAAAACTGATAAAGAAATTTTTTTAAAAAAAACCTTATTATAAAAAATTATTATGAAAAAGTTAAATTTAAAAATTGAATTTTCTTGTAAAAAAAAAGCTTATGAATATAAAATAGCTAAACAAAAAGGTGAAACCTTATTCAATGAAATTGATAAAATAGTGATATGTGAAACAAAATAAGTAATCAATAGTTGAAAGATTGTTTAGTGAAATATATTGAAAATGATTTATCTAATAGAACTACTAATGTTGTAATTACACATTATTTTCAAATTATGAAAACTCTTTGATAGGGGTGTAATTGAGTCCATACAGTGTCGTGTTCATATTCGACTCGATAAAATTTGAATCAACTAAAATATTTAATAAATAGTATACTCGGCTCAACTTGACTTGAAAATAACTCGAATTAACTCGACTCTATTAAACTCGAATATATTTAAATACTAAAAGTATAATAGATAACCAAAAAAATCAACTACTTGATTAATTTCACAAGCCTTTCGATTTGGATATTGTGATATTCAAGTTCAACTCAATAAACTATTCGAGATACTTAAGTTCTAATTCGACTCAATTAATTTTGAGTCGAATTTGAATATTTTACAAATCGAATTCGAATAGATTAACTTGTTTATACCCCTACTTGTCGAGGATTATTATAAATGAATTTTATTTTATTGTTTTATTATTACATATGTATTTGATGTACAATTCTAATTTATATATATATATACCCACTGTATGAAATTTTTGGATCCGCCAATTATGAAGAACATAAATATTCAGCCGACACATTCATTGGTTGATAAGTTGAATATGGTCTTTTTTTTTTATATATAGAAAAAAATGCATATTTAGAGTCTGTTTGTTTACGGAAAATAATATATTTCAAGAAAATATTTTCTGAGAAAAA
The DNA here is from genome assembly GCA_949630135.1 of Balakata baccata. Taxonomy (NCBI): domain Eukaryota; kingdom Viridiplantae; phylum Streptophyta; class Magnoliopsida; order Malpighiales; family Euphorbiaceae; genus Balakata; species Balakata baccata. Next base: position 80,207 of record CATIWF010145724.1, read on the forward strand.
TAGTTTTTCGGAAAATAATTTATTTTCTACTGTTTGGTTCTACACATAAAATTTTAAGGGAATTATTTTCTAGTGTTTGGTGTATTTTGAAAAAATATTATTTTCTTTTGCATATGAAAAGCTATTAAAATATTTAAAACTTCTCAAAATTTGATATTTTTAATTTATAATTATGTATAAAAAAATTACATAAATAATAATTTAAAAAAAAATTCCAGTGACCGGCTATAGGTAGAGGTCACCGGAAGTGATTTTCAATAATTAATATATTAATTAGTATATATTTAGTTAGTTTTAGTATAAAAAATTTTATTTATATAAATATGTCAAGATTTGGAAAATGACTTTTCATTCTCCAAAAGAGGAAGTCATTTTCCTAAAAAATGACTTAGTTTTCCCTTTAACTAAAAAATTATTTTCTATTGACCAATTTTTTTTAATGCACCAAACGCAGAAAAATATATATACTATTTTCCGCAAAACAAACGGAACCTTATTTACCTTATTTTTCAGCGCAAGTGGAATTTCGATGAAGAAAAACAAGTTGATAAAATCAGCATCGTTCGGTTGATTGACCTGCTCATCAACACTGCCAGTCTCAAATATTTGGTCGATGTTGCGGTCCATCGATCGAGCATATTATCGCGGTCGTCTTGCAAATCAACTTCATTTTATAGATTTCAGGCGGCCATACTTAGTAAATATTTGAAGAATTAACTCAATAAATAAATAAAAGTATAGTCAAGCATATGTTCGCAGGTGGCATTGCAATCGATCAATTTAAAGCCGCTGCAAAAAATTATCACTAAATGATGAGAAATCTGTCGCTAAATGTAAACAGTGAGGAAAACTTTCATCGCAATATTCTTCTAAGCCAATTCTACACTTAGAAAGTCACATTCGCCGTTAAATTTAATGACGGACGATGCATCGTTACCTAGTTTTATTTAAGACGGAATTTCCGTCCTCGTTCAGAAAGCCCGTAGCTAAAATGCGTCATTTTTGAATATTCGATCTCAGAGGCCTATTTTTGCGGCCAATGAATTCCGTAGCTAAATTATCTGTCGCTATTTTGTTTATTTTTTCAATAATTTTCTTTAATATATTTCAATTGGGAATGTTAATTTCCATAATATAATATCTAAAAATCGGCTTAATTATGTTCTTGTTTAATAGAGTAGCCTATTAGCAGCAAAAAGGAGTGCTGGACTGCAGTAAGTTCATGGATTTTAATGTTATGAGTGTTAATTTCACTAAAAGTCATTATATTTTTTATAATTTGTATAAAAATAATTTTTAAAATTTTTTTCTATAAAAATCACTAAGTTTCATTTTTTCCATAAAAATCACTTCTATTAATTTTTTCACCGAATTACATATATGGCACCACAATTCTTTGAATTTACTAATGTAGCATCTACGCGGACGATGATATGGTTACATATCAACATTCCAGTGCCATGACGTCATCCACATTAGCAATCCGATAAGAAAATTGATGAAAGTGATTTTTATAAGAAAAAAAAATGAAATTTAGTAAGTTTTATAGGAAAAAAATTAAAAAGATATATTTTTGCATAAATTATCAAAATATAATGACCACTGATAAAATTAATACATTTTAAGATTAAAATGTTAAAGTATCCCCAATGGCTTCTCTATTTATCTTCTTATCTATATTTAGTGAGTTTTATACATTTTAATAATTTATCTATTTTCCTTCTTACTTAAAGCATTCCCAACAACCTTATTGCTTATATTTAGAGTGTTTTATGTCATTCAATAGCCTTTCTATCTTGCTTTTTACTTATCTCACTTTTTAAGTTTTACATTATTCCTTTTCAAATATAAGAGTCACAAGGAGTTCTTAAGAACATCCCCAACAATACTCTCTATTATACTATAAAAAATTCACTTTCTATTTTAGTTTGTCTTGAAAATTGTGTTTACTCCAACAACAATCGTTATTTTATATATAACTATTTAGAAAAAAAAAATGAAGAGAGTAAGAGACAAAAACAAAAAAGAAAGAAAGAGAAGAACAAAAAAGATAAAAAGAATAATAATAAAATATTATTTAGGAGCTCATTGTGGCTCTTAAATATGACGATGGATGATGTAAATTTTAGGGAATAAGATAGTTAAAGAAAAAGATATGAAAGTTGAATGACTTAAAACTTCCTAAATATAGATAAAGAGAAAAATGAAGAGACTGTTGGAAATGCTCTAACTAATATTTTATTATTTCTCTTTTATCTCTTTTGTTCTTTTTTTTATCTTTTATTCTATCTCTTCATTTCTTTTAAATAATTTTATTAATAAAAAATTAAAATAGAGAGTGATATAATGACTATTGCTTAATTGCACACAATTTTCAAGATAAACTAAAATATAAAGTGAATTTTTTTATAATTTAATAAAGAGTGAGATAGGAAGCTGTTTTTATCTCATTCTCTAAAATTTATATTCCCTCTCCTCATATTTAAGAGTCATAAGGAGCTTTAAATAATATTTTATTATTTTTATTTCATCTCTTTTGTTCTTATGTTCTACTTTCTTATATTTTCTCATATTTAAGAGCGATAAAGAGCTTTAAATAATATTTTATTATTTTTATTTCATCTCTTTTGTTCTTTTATCTATTTTTTCTTTTGTCTCCTATTCTCTTTTATTATTATTTTAAATAGTTTTATTAATAAAAAATTAAAATAGAAATTGATATAAAAAGTATTATTAAAATATATATAATTTTTAAAAGTAAATTTTTTTATAATAAAATAAAAAATATGAAATAAATTTTTTTATAATATAATAAAAAGTGAGATAGGATGTTGTTTTTACCTCACTTTCTAAAATTTATATTCTTTCTCCTCATATTTAAAAGTCATAAAGAGCTTTAAATAATATTTTATTATTTTTATTTCATATCTTTTGTTCTTTTTTTATTTTTTCTTTTGTCTCTTATTCTCTTTTATTATTTTTAAAAAATAGTTTTATTAATAAAAAATTAAAATAGAAATTAAGATAAAAATTATTATTATTAAAATATATATAATTTTTAAAAGTAAATTTTTTTTATAATAAAATAGAAAATATTGTCAGCATGCGCCAAAATGTTACCAAGGGTTAAAATTCGGGACCGTGGCTGCAATTGACGGGTGTCAATTTGTCCAAACGACCAACCGTCCGCAGTGGAAGCTCCGAATCAACTTAAATAAATAAAACTTCCCCGTCAAAACGAAGGCATCTTCTGTCATAAAAAAATCGCTGAAATGGCTTCGAATGATGAATAACGAGCTGCCGATTGATGAAATCGGATAGAAAAAAAAAAAAAGAAGAACCAAAATAGCAACATTATAAGAAAACCCAGAAGCCATTTCATTCATTTCCAATTGAAAGAAGGAAGAATAGGCCGCCGTTAAGGATTTATCGGTAAGTTTGACCGTATCCAATGGATTTTCTGACCATTTACTGCGGTATTTGTGAATGTTAATCGTCCGTACAGGACTTTATGGAACCGTCCGCCCCCAATTAAACGAATTTCAGGGTTCTTAAAACCATGAGTTATACTCAGTTCTATTTTCATATGTATTGAATTTGAACTTGGTTTCTTGATTCTTGGTTGCAGCTGGTGAAGCCGAAGAGTGGCTGATTGTTGTTTCAGTTGACAGGGACATTAGCTTAGTCTGATTTGAATTAGATTTGCTGAAGAATGGAAAATGACGGTGATTTCACCTTTTGCCAGGCAAGTTGAATATTTTTAATCCGATAGAATGAACTAGAGTTCCTTAAGCTGCTAGCTTAACTTTTATTTGATCAATTGCATACTTTCATGAAATTGTGCCAATTATGGATGATTCCTGCATGTTGCTATATCTTTTGAGATTAAGGCTTTCTTTTTACATTATCAGGTGGGTGCACCTATTTCCCAAGACGGTCTTCGGGCCAAAAACCTTGCTTCAGATATTGATCTTATGAATATAAAAGAAGGGTATTCGAGAGGCTCTGATAGCGGCCAAAACAATAGTATGCTTCGGAAAGATGGATTGCCAAATAATGCTACTTCAAAGGAGGGAACTTTTGGTTCTTTGTCCTTTAATGTTATTGATGGAGCATCTCTAAAAAAATCTAGTGATTTTCCTGGACAAGTAGCATCTTCAGATTCTGTAACTAAAACAACAAGTTTACAAGATATAAAATATCCTGCTAGGAAGCCGGCACCTCGAGCCAAGGTTCCTTTTGAGAAAGGTTATAGTCAAATGGACTGGCTTAAGCTCACACGAGCTCATCCTGATCTTGCAGGTACCTTATTACAGTGCTCTTGATGAAACTTCTCCCCTTATTACTTTTAATACTTTTCCCGTGTTTCTTAATTTTGAACTTCTGAATATTTGATGTAGTGTTACTTTCAATTCACACTTAATTTTCAGCATTTTTGTAAGATGTCTATCTCTATTATCTTGTTTTCCATTTCTGGAGCGTTTTAATTTTGTGATCTGCTCAAAGGAAAGTCTTAAGTTTCAATACTTGGTTTCACTGGTTTATTAGTACATATTTAAATGGCTATGCCACTATGGGCCTACGGCTCAGCCTCATGGCATGCAGATCAAGTAAGAAGCATGGTCGCCTTGTGGGATTCTTCTCAGTTTCAAGGCTATTAGCTAGATATTAGCAAACAGTGGACTAGACGTTATGCATTTTTGAGTACTGATAGATTATAATTGTTTCCTTCGAAGTTTCACAGATCTCATTCAAGTCTTTATTGGGACTTGAAAATAGGACTGTTTTAAATTTATATAGTGAATGTATTTAATCAATATGTTATTCTATTTTCCATGCTTGAGTTTCTGCCCACAGTGCCAGTACATATGCCATTGTATTTGAACTTGTTGGAAGAAATTTAATGGCCTTAAACTGTAAGTTATGTACGTTTTTCCTGTGATGTACTAGCTATAAATATGCCAAATATGCGGTTTTACAGGTCCTTCTATTACCTTCACATATATGATTGTCTGAAATCAGAATGCTAGTCCATATATAATTACAGATTTTATATGTTTGTTACTTTGGTTTTTAAAATTAACAAACTAACAATGTGCTTTGTGATCTTGTACTTTTATGTGTAGTTGTCACTTCTCCATTATCTTTGGATTATACTGGTTGAAATGCTTGACATTGCTAGGATATAAATTAGTAACATATGATTTATTTGACATCATTTTCCATTTGGCAATTGCTGAAGTATTCAATTTCGCTTCATGAATTCTCTGTTCCAGGATTGAAGGGACAGTCTAATAAAAGGCGCATTTCAATGGATGAAGTTAAACAACACAAAACAGAAGATTCCATGTGGACTGTTCTAAAAGGTCGTGTGTATAATTTGTCTCCATATATGAAGTTCCATCCCGGAGGTATGAACATGATCCTGTGCTGATTAATTTTCAGATTCTGGTCAGCAGTAATTGCACTTACAATGAATGAAGTGGTAATTTCTATCAATATTTTTTTGTCATGCATGTGAATGTCTATGCTTTTGTATAGTCTTTAATAACTTGCTTCATAGTTGAGGCGAATAAAGTGCACATGTCGTGCTGCAAATAGAGCTAGAAAATGTGTATTAGTTGTAATTAATTCAAGGGCTACCTCCAAATTGCTTTAAATTTATGGCATACAGTTGCCTGCTCCTGATATATTCCTTCTATCAGGTGATGATATGCTGATGAAGGCTGTGGGAAAAGATTGTACATCTCTTTTCAGTATCCTTTTCTGGATTGAGTTCTGATAGATGTTACCTAGACATCATAGCTGCAGCTGTTTTTATATTTTTATTTTTACTAATTGTCCCGGGCATACATGCATATGATTAATATTTTTCTTGTCGCAATTTATATGTAGGCGGAGCAAAACCAAACCGATACCAACAGAACCAAAAAGATTGGGTCGGGTAGGATTTTTAAAGGGGCTAAATTCAGTGTTCAGGTTTGGGTCGGATGCGTTAGGAAAATCCTTTTGGCTTTTGACTCAAAAATTGGATTAGACCAACCCAAGTAGATCCTTCTTTTTTTTTTTTTTCAATAATTAAAAAAAAAAAATAGATCCTATTTTTAAGTTTGAGTCAGGTTGAAATTTAAGGGTTGTTTTATGGGAAGTTTGGATTCGGGTTGTTTGGGCTGGGTCAACAATTTTCCTCACCCCTATTTATATCCAAAATTTATAGGATCAAATGCTCAAATATGATTAAATTCTTGCAAATTTTGAAATTGTCATTATGAAATGGTGGTTTTATTTTCTAAGGCTATTTTGAATGAATGGTCTGAAAGAAAGTAGTAGTCTTTTGTTTTGTCAGCAAATTTTCTAGCAATTTTCAACAAGACATCTCTTCAGAATTCTAGGTATTATTGTCAATGTATCAGTACCTGCTAGCTTGTTTATTGTGCCTGGTTGTCAATGCTTTTGAATTTGATAAGTCTCCAATATGTTACTCTTGTGCTAGGATAAAGAGAGAGCAGTTGTAGGGTATAAGGGTTGTTTCTAGATTGTTCAGGGGTTAGGTTTGTTGCAGGGTAATATGGAGATTTTCATAGTGTAGTGTGGTTATAAAAGGGGCAGGTTGTTAGGGTGGGAATTATGCTGAGTATTTTGCTGGTTTTATTGTGTTTGGGAGACAGCAAGCACTCTCGAATTGCTTGTAACTTCCAATATTTCAGTTCAGTGTTGAATTCTCTTTGATTTCTTGTTGTGTACTAGTTGGATCCTATCAGAATTTAAATGAAATCCTTAACTTCATCTCAGATAAATATCATGCTTGGGTGAACGATGAATTTTTATTGGAGAAGTGTCTGGTGGGTATTTTAGATGATAGTCGGCGAAGAAATTTTCTTACTATGTTTACTGGCCTCCATTTTTTGCCTCTCTGTTGTGCAAGAGTTATCATGACAGTTGCTACCTACTTCTTTTCTTTTTCTCTGCGTAGAGGGCCAATAACTTAATATTGTCTGGGTCATTCATCCCTTCATTCATTTAGGTTCTACAACAAACTGATAAATGTAATTTTTGATAATACGAGTCGACTTTTGATATTTTAAGTTAGTTTAAGCACTGATGTGAATTCATGACCAGGATGGTATAACAATTTCATTCTGGATGCTGATATGTATATATATTTATCAGTTTTCATGGATTGCCTATACGAAATTTTAACTTTGCTTCAGAACCATGTTTTTGAATCAGTAGTTATTGCTTAAGCTTGAAATTTTTGGAAAATACATGAATTTGTAGTACTGTCATTGCACAGATGGGATAATCACATGGCACAACCATCCTCTCATGTAAAGAGCTTGCCCCGCCATGTTAAGGCAAAATCACACTTTCAGGAAAGCACAATTTTCAGTTGGATACAGAAGGCAGAGCAAGTGCCTCAACTGTCACTTTTTTAAAAAGTTTGGCTCAAATTACCGTTGCAGAATCTCGCTAGATAAACAAAAAACATGTAGTAGTAGTTGCTTTTCATAATCTAACATTCAATATGAGAAAAAGGGAGAATTCTAGCTTGATAAATAACAGGACTACAGAGATCCAAAGTCATCAATTCTAGTACGGCGGAAGGAGCTGAAAAGGTGATTCTTATCCTGGCTCAAATGGCTTTGAATTTGAAGCTAACTGTCTTCAACTTGCCGTTTCCTTGAGACACAAATGTGTCATTAGCCGCAAGGGCCTCCTCCATCATTGAACCATGGCAACCATTCCTGGCATCTCCCAACAGTGAACGTGCGGTTATAGAATTTGTTGGGGACGGTTCTCAAGATCTGGGCAATGGTTCTCCCTGCAACTGACTCAGCTGCAGGGAGCCCAAAAGGAACATTGATGTACTTTGAGCCGATGAACTTGACATCTTTAAGCGATTTGATGATCCATCCGGGAAGTGGAGATGTGTGAACCTCTTGCTTCAGAGGGAGGAGGAAACCATTGGAAGTGTTTACCAAGCGATAAGGACCTTCCTCGAACCCAGAATATTTAACCAGGTTATCTAACACGATATCATCATTTTAACTTAACAAATATCCATAAAAATACTAAACACATGTTATCTACAAATTATAAGACCACAGATATAAGAGTCATATTCCTATCAAATTCATAAGGCCCTAGCTGCCAATTTCATGCCTCAAGAAGCAGTCCAATACTAATACACATTGCAATTTGAAAACAAAAGCTCTTAAACTATATTTGGATTAATAGATTTCAAATGAGAAATTTTGAATAATCTAGGTATTTATGTCAAATTCATTGTTGGACTATTTAAAAAAGGTCAAAATATATAAATTTTGAAATATTTGATTTCCCACATTCTAGATAGAAAAGTTTAAAATCAATGCATTTTGATTAATGAGAAAAAAGTTTAAAATCAATGAATTTTGATTAATGAGAAATTGCTGTTATATTTTTTTTATTCTAAACTTGTCCCTAATAAATTAATAATATTTTAAAATTATACTTAATCTTAAAAAAGTAAAAATTATTTTTCTTTTAATTCCAACGAATTGCTTTATTATTATTATTATTATTATTATTATTATTATTATTTTGCATAATATAATAATAAAGAAAAATAATTTTTTTACAATGTAATTAAATACTTTTTATTAATAAAAAATAATTTTTAACAATGTAATTAAATATTATAACATATATAAATTTTTTTTATTTTTTAACTCTTAAAATAACTAATTTTATTTTTAAAATTTTTAAGTATATAGTAGAATTGATTATATATACTTAATTAATAATAAATTATTAATATTTAATAAAAGATAATATTGAAAATTAATTGTTAAATTCATATATTCAAATCAAACAATAGAATCATTAGAATCTATAAATTTAAAATTTATAGATTTTACGAAATTCATCGATTTTAAATTTCTTAGGTGCCTTATTTCAACAAAGGAAAGAACAACGCAATATTCTTTTCAACAAAAAAAACAACATTAAGCATAGGAATTAGGATTTGATCTGTTACCTCTTGTGGGTCTTGGTGGAAAGAGCTCCTTAATAGCAACAGCATCAACGAGCAGGGACCTCTTGAACACCAGGATTATGAAATATCACCTCAACAACTTTAGATTTAGCAACAAATCTCCAAGCATAAGTATCACCGCCATTACTGCTGTAAAGGGTCTGCAAAGGCAAGTTCCTAGAAAGAGTTGGCACAGAGACTCTAAACACCTCATCTTGGGCACAAGTTCTCGATGCACCAAAAGTGGGGACATAAAGAGAGCCTGGTTTTACTGTTATTGTCCAAGAAATTGAGGCCTCATTGCCTAGTCTCACAGCATGAGCCACAGCAAAGTACATCCCACCTAGTTGTGGCCCAGAAGAGATGTATTCCACTAACCCATTTATTTCCCAACCTGGTACTGCCTTTTTTCCTTTGAGTACTGTCTTTTGAAGGTCATGGTAGGTCTCTGCTCAAAGTTGTCATTGTCGAGGAATCCTGAAAGCAAGGAGCAGAGCAAGTCGAGATTTTTTTTATGGGCAAATAAATGCATAAAAAAATTAAAGGATGCTTGGTATTATGTTTGGAAAAAGCCTTTTCCGGAAAATAAAATTGTATTTTTAATGTTTTTAAGTTTTGAAAACTATTTCAACCGAGACAGATAAATATATATTTTTTTTTAAAAGTATATTTAAAAAAACAGTTTATAAAAAATTAAAAAAATCAATCAATTAAATAAAAAAAATTTAAATCATACTTTTACAATGCTCCACGATAATTCCAAACATATCTATATGGTACAAGGAAAATGAGTATCAACAAGCAGATCAGCATTCATTCTTTTTGAAGGTACAAAATTATGTAGAAAAAACACAACTGAAACAGAGGAAGAAACTAAACAACAAAAATCCAACTAAAAAGAGCATATTACTAAACTAGTCTCCAGTTACATAGTGGAAAATGGGGTGAAACGTGAAAGATTTAAGCATTACCTTCCATGTAATTAGCAGCAAAAGCAAAGCCACAGAAGAGCAAGAAGAAAGCTAGCAAGAGAGAAACTCCCATTGCCATTCAGGATGAGCTACATAGTTGGAAAAGAAAATAGAGGAATTTCTGTATAGGGAGAGAGAGAATAAGAAATGGATAATATTATAATGAGAAAAGGACAGAGATAGTGTAATAAGTGAAGACGGATAATATAAAAGCAAAAACAGAAAAAGTTTAGAATAAATCACGTTCAAGGGGTAATGCTCTGATCCACCTGTCTTTTCCTTGTCTCTGTTTTCGTAAATCGACTTGTTAATGTTATGTGACAAATTTATACAAGAAAAGAAAATAAGAAATATATATATATATATATACTGTCAAAATATATTTGTTCTGTGTTTCCTTCATAAAACAAACATCCATTCAGGTCCAATAATTTTGAACAAGGGTAAAAAAACAGACAAGAAAAGGAATTGATGTTAGAACCAAAATAACAATAGATGAAGGATACAAAACTGAAATGGAAAAGGCGGAAAAAGAAAATTTAAATTCATCGAAGATCCCATCTAACATCATAAAGTTCTAAGATTTGCATCAGAAAAACTTAAACCATCATCTTATTCACTAATCTTGAAGCTCAGAAATTCAGAAAATTGAAATGCTGTATGCCTTGCAGCACCAGATGTCCTGTCAAAAGTAGTATTGCAAGATCAATGAAAATTCAGCAATTCAGTATAAGCAAAACCGTGCTCCTGAACAATTAAGGTAACGGATGTGAAGGGATAAAAATGATCCTATGCGTACCTGTTCCCAGAAACCACTCATTCCATGTAAACTAATGACCAAGGCATTATTTTTCCACTAACTTAATTGGGTGCCAGAGAAATGAAACAAATAAGGGAGGATGGCGTCGAGCTCATCCCATAAGCTGCACCGGAGCACCATTGCCAATCCAGGGCGGTAGTCCTTCACTACCTTTCAATATGCAGATCTTTAAATCCCCACTATTCCTCTCTCTTTCCCCCTTGCTGCAGCTTGTATCTTCACTCTTTCCTCATTAAATCTACTGCCAAAGCGGTGTTCAGACCTAGACATACTAAGATTATTGACAACTGCACTTGCAAAGCTCCCAATGTTGTTAGATTCACTAGATACATCAAAGCAAATCCTTTCAGGAAGAAGAGTCCAATCTAAAACCCATAAAGCTGACTAATTTCATTAAATTAATATTAAGAACTCAAGTGATACAAGTACTACCTTTGGGCAACATAGTAGCAATATGATGCTTGTCATATGTGCAAACTTGTCTATCATTGATAGCACCACATAATTAATGATCCAATATACAATTGATAGCTGTTAAAACTGCTTTTATCGATCGCAATGGTTGTAGGAGGGAAATAAGTTCCATATAACTATGACAATCATGCCTGCAATTGCTAATCATCAACAAGATAGGAAATTGCAACTAGGTATTTTTGAAGACAACTTTGGCATTATTAAGCCAAAGCTCAATCTGCAAATGGTGTTTTGAAGAGAAAAGGAGATACTTCGAATATTTGCTATGTAAATTGCAACCGAAAAGTTTCTATTTCTACTCATTGAAACAGAGAATTGAAATTAAAAAAGAAGACAGGCGTTGAAACAGAGAATTGAAATTAAAAAAGTAATATTATTAGCTAAAATTTAGATTTCACTACAATTGAAATTGAAAACATAACAAGAAATACTGTAAACTAGGGCAACAAGCACTCACTTGGAACTAAACACGGGCTTTAACCCAAACAACAGACAAACAGCTTAGACCTTTTTTATTTTTTAACAATCACCACCGCGAAGACGGAGCACAAGGTGGAGGGTAGACTCTTTCTGGATATTATAATCAGCAAGAGTACGGCCATCCTCCAACTGCTTCCCCGCAAAGATGAGCCTCTGCTGATCTGGAGGAATCCCTTCCTTGTCCTGAATTTTCGCCTTCACATTATCGATCGTATCAGAGCTTTCCACCTCAAGTGTGATTGTCTTCCCGGTCAAGGTCTTCACAAAAATCTGCATCCCACCACGAAGCCTGAGAACCAGGTGCAGGGTAGACTCCTTCTGGATGTTATAATCGGCAAGGGTCCTCCCGTCTTCCAGCTGCTTCCCGGCGAAGATCAGTCGCTGCTGGTCTGGTGGAATACCTTCCTTATCTTGAATCTTAGCTTTGACATTATCTATTGTATCGGAGCTCTCAACCTCTAAAGTAATGGTCTTGCCTGTAAGGGTCTTCACAAAGATCTGCATGCCACCTCTCAATCGTAGAACGAGATGGAGGGTGGATTCCTTCTGGATGTTGTAATCGGCGAGGGTTCGACCATCTTCAAGCTGCTTTCCGGCGAAGATCAAACGCTGCTGATCTGGTGGAATGCCTTCTTTGTCTTGAATCTTGGCCTTCACGTTGTCGATCGTATCAGAGCTCTCCACCTCTAGGGTTATAGTCTTACCGGTGAGGGTCTTGACAAAGATCTGCATCCCTCCCCTCAATCGGAGAACAAGATGAAGAGTGGATTCCTTCTGGATGTTATAGTCGGCGAGGGTCCGGCCATCCTCCAACTGTTTTCCGGCAAAGATCAACCTCTGTTGGTCAGGAGGGATACCTTCCTTATCCTGAATCTTGGCCTTAACGTTGTCGATCGTATCAGAACTCTCAACCTCGAGAGTAATAGTCTTTCCGGTGAGAGTCTTGACAAAGATCTGCATACCGCCTCGGAGACGAAGGACGAGATGGAGAGTGGACTCCTTCTGGATATTATAATCGGCCAAAGTACGACCGTCTTCAAGTTGCTTGCCAGCGAAGATCAACCTCTGCTGATCAGGTGGAATTCCTTCCTTATCTTGGATCTTGGCCTTGACGTTATCAATTGTATCGGAGCTCTCGACCTCGAGAGTAATGGTCTTGCCAGTTAGGGTTTTGACGAAGATCTGCATACTTGAGAATCTTAAAGGCTTGTTTGGAGAATATTGGTTTTGAAGACGAGAAGAAATTGAATGATAAAGATGGCGAAGGAAGGGAAAGAGGTGAGTTTATATAGAAGAGAGGGCCGACTCGATAGAACGGTGTGGAAAGGGATGGAAGATTGGAATCCTTCCAAGCAAAGGAAATAAATCCGAAAGTTCAGTGGTCAATTTCGACTGGTAGACCGTTCCCTTGGCTGTGCGTTGGCATTGGGGATTGATTGGTTATCAAGCCTCCACATATTTTTCTAGAACATTCTAGCAGATCATGTAATTTCTTTTTGAATAATGCTAACAACCATTTATATTTTTCAATAAAATTATTTTTAAAAAATTCTTTATTTATCATCCACTAATCGGTGTATTAGCATTTCTCTTTCTTTTTTAGCATTAATAATTGTTTCTTTTTTTATTTTGTGCTCAAATCATATTATTTTCATTGGACTGAAATTAATTATATTTATATCAAATAAAATTTTAATTTTAAATGAAATAAAATATCATTTTATAAATTTTAAAATAATTGTATATTAAGAAATTGAACACGAAAATTCTTGTTAATATAAAAGGTCATATCATTTACACTATCATGTCGTAATAATTATTTTTTTATTATTGACAAAAAAATAATTGTATTTTATTTTTTATTTAATTTGAAAATGATACTCTAATTATTTTTTCTTTTTCTGAACAATGATATCCTATTATTTTTAGAGAAAAATATTTTAGTTTAGTAGTTGATAATTTTTTAAATCTTTAATAGCTAAGCAAATATATTATTTAGTAATAGTACATAATAGTTGATAAACAACTCCAACAGTTATTAATTGAAAAAACTCCAATTAAACAGCTGAAATTTTTTTTAATAAAATGATAAAATTAACCTTATTAAAATAAAATGCATTGTATATAAAAAAAATATATAAGTTCAAAATCAATTTATTAAAAATAAAATAAATTATATTAAAAATATATTAAATTAATGAATGATATTCATAAACTATAGATATATTGAAAAATTTTATTATATAATTCTGTTGCTGTTATTTTAATTATTAAAATGTATAATCATGTCAAATAATATATAATTACATGAAATAATAATTATATTCTATTTTTTGTTTATTTAGACATAATATATAAATATATTTTTTTGAAATAAATTATACCCAATAAACCTCCTAAAATAAAATCTTCTACATCTTTAAAGATTAAAGAAGAAAAACACAGAGAGATCTGTATTGTAATAAGAATTCTAAACAGGCAAGAAGAATATGCTTCACCATGTGGTAAGGCCTACCACAACTCATCTACACATGAACAACAAAAACCTTACAATCAGACAGAGCTAAAATTATTTCTTTCCTAAACTTGGGGTTGAATTTGATAATTGAATTACAGTGTTCAGATGCTAAGAAAGCCATGCTTCTTCAAGCTTTCAATGGTGTCTTTAACAGTAACCTCCAGAGGAATGAAATCAATGCCCAGACTTTTTGCTCTCTCCTTAGATACATCATATTTTGACACCAAAGGCTTATCATCGGCACATCTGAATCATGGAAGGCAAAATTTTCAAACTTCAATCAAAATTATGTCACTTTAACATATTAAAGAAGCGCAGCTCATCTACTTTCTATTATATACTTTCAATATAAAAACTATATGTATTTCTTTCCCTTATAAAATACAATTATTTTTATAATAAAAGCTAGTGTTTTATATATAAAAAAAAAAGACTTTTTTTTTATATTGAAAATATATGAAAAAGTGCTAGTAGCTATTTTTCGGGAATAAATATACAAATAGTATCAAAATTTGTTACAAATTAGTACCAAAATTTTTAATCGTTGCAGATTTGTATTAAAACTTTAAAAAATATTACAATATGGTACCAAAGTCAAAATTTTAATAAAAAAAAGATGATATGGCATGTTGACCAGCTGACGTGACATGTCAATAGATTGACACATTATCTTATTTGATTGGAATTTTGATTTGGGTACCAAATTGTAACATTTCTAAAAGTTTTGGTACTCATATGTAATAATTAAAAATTTTGATATTAATTTATAATAAAGTGACAAATTTTGGTACCATTCATACATTTATTCATGTTTTTTTTTTTTTTGTCATTTTAATAGTATAAGACAGTGTTTGTAATGATTGATGCTTAATGCAAGTAAGAGTTACTTACTTTTGAGTAAGTTGCAAGGTGGGATAGTGTTGGTGCACAATCTTCAAAAGCTCAGAGAAGTGTTTAACATTTGCAACTAAGCAGTATCTGCCACTTGCTGAAGGCCTTTCAAAAGCTAGAATATGTGCATTTGCTATATCTCTAACATCAACAAATCTATAATAATCATTTGGAAATGTCTCTGCTTCTCCTGCACAGATGAATTTTCAATTAAAGTACTTATTTGAGAGAAATTCTAAGATATATTTAATATACCATGTCATTTATAAACTAATTCAATCACAAAGTGATATATATTAATATTCTATTCACATCAATAAGTGAAAATAAAACAACTAAATGTATGTCATTTTGTGTTGGATTAGTCTATGGATGACATAATAGATTGAGTCTATCTAAAAATCTCTACAATTTATGGTCAAAATATTTTTTTTTCCAAAAAAAAAAAGACGAGGCTATTCTAATTTGAAGAAGTTTAAATTTGGCACCAGCATGAAAAATTACAATAGTTGAGAAAGAGAGTACCATTTATGTGTTTGAAAATAAGGTCCACAGTTAGACTGAGAGTGGGCTGCAAGAGAGGACCAAATACAAACCCAGGATTTATTGCAACCAAGTCTATTCCATTTTCTTTTGCAAACTTCCAAGCAGCATCCTCAGCCTTGGCTTTTGAAACTTGATACCAAAGCTGAAAGAAACCAAAAATACATTACCCTATAAACTAAAATAAGCAAGTCACACATGGATACAGATAAAGAAACAGGAGAAGCTGGGGTTTGTCTTTTCTTTTTCTGTATTTTAAAACTATATTTGCATCGATTATACCCATTAAGAGATAAAACGCTTCCTCTTAATTTTTAAAGGTATTTCATACTTTTAAATCTCAAGTTGAAAACATTTGGTTAGACAAAAAGGACCTCAACTTTTTCATCTCACCCCTTTGGGGTTTGTGTTTGATTATATTGTACTCTGATATTGAAAATTATACTTTGAACAAGCAAAACTATTCTCTTGTTCACATGGAATTTTAGAGATCAATTTTTTCCTAACTTATAACAAACCATATCACCATTTAGAAGAAACTATATCTTTAATATATACTAAAGCCTCTTGGGTTTAGTGGATTAGGGTAGCTTGATGATGATGAAAAGAAGTTCCTAAATAAGACGAGAAGTTTACCTTATTTTTCTCACAAAAAGCAGGATCAGAAAACCAGGTCTCATCAATTACCACATCAGGAGTCAGAGGTTTTCCAGGGAACATTACTGCTGCCATAGATGAAGTTATAACTACTCTCTTGATAGAAGGAACTTTGGCACATGATTTGAGAACATTTAGAGTTCCCTTAACCGCAGGTTCGATCAATTCTGTCTGAAATTAGAACATGGAAAGATGGAATTATATACTATACTATGTTGCTGGTCACTTTGTCTAAGCATTAGCTAAATTTTGAAATCTCGACCCGGTTGACCTGAGGTTCATTTGGTGAAAAAATCACAGGAGAAGCTGTGTGGAAAACTCCATCACATCCATCAACAACTTGATCAAAAGATCCTTCCTCCAGTAAATTTGCTTTGAATAGTTGCAGTCTTTCTCTGGCTCCATCAAGTGCAAGCAAGTGCTCTGTTTTTTTAGGATCATCTTTTGTGCTTAAACAGAGTCAGTCAAAAGAGAGGACAATTATAAAATCCAAAGAAAACAGAATGAACCCGTGTTCTAAAATCTGAAAACTAAGCCGAAAACATTACAATCACACAGATTTGACCACATTAATTAGGATTTTGATGATATGATCAAAGAATATTTTTCAAAAAAAAAAAAAAAAGGATGATGTTGAAATAAAAGTCACTTACTTGGGTCACGAACAGTGGCTTTAACTGTATAAACCTGCTGAAGTAAATGTTTAACTAGCCATGAAGCTATGTAACCTGACCCTCCGGTCACACAAACAGTTCTTCCTTCTCCACTCATTTTCTCTGTTTCCTATCAATCTAAGAAGATGGGCAAATAGATGGCACAATATCTGTTCTCCTCTCTTTTTAAACTTTATCTCGAGGGGAATTGTCTATGATAAAGTGCACAAATGCGTAAGCAATGAGATCTTAGAAAATGACTTTCTTAAGAAAAAGAAGCCGGCTGGTTGATTATGAAATAGACCATTACTTGTGGTCCATAAGGGTGATGTATTGGTGGAGTCCCATGAAAATATTTCAACTCACTACTTTTCTCAATTTTTATAAGGATACTAAACTGGCAACGTGCAATCCTTTTTAATCTCCAAGCTATGAGTAAAAGACATTTAGTGTAAGTTTTTATATAAATAATTTTACCCTCAAAAAATAAAATAAAATTATGCTTGGATTGATGAATTTTGGATGATAAATTTTGAAATTGTTTTACTATTTAAAAAAGTTTAAAATTCATAAATTTTGGAAAGCTTCTTGAACAATTTGATTTTCTACATTAAAAAGTCCAAAATCCACCTTTTTTTTTTTTTTTTTTTGTAAATGAAGGATTATTTTTAAACTTTTTTATTTCAAAATTATTCTTAATAAATTAATAATATTTCAAAATTATCACTAATTCTAAAAAATAAAAATAATCTCTTTTAATTTCAAATAATTACTTTATTATTATACACAATATAACATTAATATGCATTAAATTATTAATAAAAATAATTTTTATTTTATAACAATATAATTTAGTAAGCAAAAGTTTATAGCAATTTAATTAGATATTATAATTTATAATAATTTTTCATACTCCAAAGGTTAACTTATAAGATATAAAGAGAGTTGCTATTATTTTATATTTTTTATTATTTTTAAACTCTTAAAGTAATCAATTTTATTTTTAAAATTTTTAAGGGTGTGGTGGATTTAATTATATATGCTTAATTAATAATAAATTCTCAATATCTAATAAAGAGTAAATTTTGATTATTAAATCTATGAATTGTAGTCATTAAACAAAATATGAGTATAAGAACATCACTTATTGCCTATATTTAGAAAATTTTATGTCTTTCAATAGTATCCCTATCTTCTTTCTTACTTGTTTCATTCACTAAAATTTACATTATATCTCACATTTAAGAGCCACATTGAGTTTTTAAGTAATATTTTATTATTTTTTTTCATTACTTTTGTGCATTTCTCTTTTTTTTTCCTTCTTTTTTTATCGCTTTCTCTCTCTTTATTTTTTAAATAATTTTATTAATAAAAAATTAAAATAGAAGTATGATAAAAAGTATTATTGTAGTGCAAATAATTTTTAAGATAAACTAGAATAAAAAATAAATGTTTTATAATATAATAAGTAGTGAAATATGAAGCATTGTAAAAAATGCTCTAAGGAAAATTAGTTTATTAGCCCATAAATATTATATTTAAACCACACAACAAAATTTTTAGAATTCATATATTTCACAATTCATAAATTTAAAATTCATAAATTTTATAAAATCTATAAATTTTAAAATACCTAAATTCAGACGGTGCCTAAAAGTAGTTTGCCTTCCCCTGCCAATGTCTTCAAAATTCCAAAGGAATAATTGATCTTAAAGATTATCTCTCTATCTCTTGTTAGGCAATGAAATTAGGATTAATTAATTAATTTTCTGACTTGCTCATCAATGAATTTTTAGACAAATGTCAACCCATTGTGTATTATGTGGCAAAATCCCCATTTTTTATTAAAAGAAAAAAAAAAAGAAAAATCAAAGGTAAGTAATCATATTGGTTGGGTTCTGCATATGCATACATTTCCCTTTTTTATTCATTACATAAGCGAAAGAAACATACAAATGTATTACATATATATTATTTAGAGAAATTGAAGAAATTGGAGAAATCACATTATTTAGATAAGAGGACTTCTGTGGTGTACCTGGTGTAAATTACACTTGATATTTTAGAACCATTAGATCATCAACTTTTAATCTTAACTATTCATTATCAACGGATGAGATTAAAAATTTATAATTCAATGGTTTTAAAGCACCCGGTATAAATTACACCGGGTGCACCGTTGAATTACTCTTTAGATAATAAGAAAGCCACTTTCTTTGAAGCTTTCTACGGTATCCTTGGCAGTAACCTCCAAGGAGTGAACTCCAACCCCAATGTTCTGGCTTTCTCTTTGGATACCTCATATTTTGGCACAAATGGCTTGTCATCTGCACATCTGCTTTTATATGAAGGACAAATATACCAAAAATTTTGTCAAAATTTTATGATTTCATCAGAAAAACTGAAACAATTGATGCAAAACAACACCCAACCTTGGGTTCATGCATTATTTTGGCCAATGTTTAGCTCATTACTGTACAAGTCTACATTAACTATCTTTAGCTATTCACTTTATCATTGACAATCAATAATCCTTAACCCCTCTCAACATTTCAGTTTAACTGCATCTGAATATGCACAAAACCATAAACCCACACTAGAATTACGGATCAAATTATTAAATCCTATGAGACAACTCCACAATGAATGAGATTATCTCCAATAAGAATAGCAACAACTTACTTTTCAGGAAGGCGCAACGTAGGGTAATGTTCATGCAGGATCTTCAGGAACTCGGAGAAGTGTGTAACTTGTCCAACTAAACAGTATCTGCCACTAGCTGAAGGTCTTTCAAAAGCAAGAATGTGTGCATATGCGACATCTCTAACATCGACAAATCTAAAAATTTCATTTGGAAATGTTGGACCTGCACGCAAAAATACTCCATTGCTTCCATCAGGCCAGAGCGTAATAGTTGTATCAAATCTCCAAATAGTCTTAATTGTTTCATATTCGATGAAGCATTTTGCAACAAAGGACTTTTCTTTTTTTCTTTTTCCCTCTTAAAGTGAAATTCATCCATGCTTAGGAAAGGAGTAAGGTTCAACACTTCAACTTAGTACAACAACTAAGTTACGAGTCAGTAAATATAGGTCAAAATTCCTAGTACAACTATAATGTTATAGCACATGAAAAATAACCAAACAATAAATCCTCCATGAATTAATCATCCCCAGCTTGATTAATGAATGCGGAGGGGAAAAATTGTCTTCATATATGAAGAAGTTGAAGAAGAGTACCGTTGATGTGGTTTAAGATGATCTCGACCGAGAGACTAAGAATCGGCCTCAGGAGAGGGCCAATAACAAATCCTGGATTTACCGTGACCATGTCAATTCCATTTTCTTTTGCAAATTTCCAAGCAGCTTCCTCAGCTAAAGTTTTAGATTGCATATACCAAAGCTGGAAAATACGAAAAGGGCAGAAATTTAGCTTCCCAATCACTGTTCTAGGAGATAATATGGTTAACATGCATGTCTATATGAGCAGCTAATTGATGCATATAAAATGCCATTATTCATCAAAGGCCTAGATAAGATAACTTCTATTATTTAGTGGAGTAACTGATAATCTATTCATCAAACTTGGAAATATTTAGTTTGCAATATGCTGCTCTGTGGGAACTGGGAAACAATGATTACAAGCTTTAACCTTGTTAAAAGTTACTAAAAGGACATGGAGAATAAAGGGAAAATAAAATTATGATATGATCACAATTATAAGTCCAGAAAAATAATTTGATTACAGGAACTGAAAGAAGCCGTAAGAGCCAAATATATGTTGCTGGACATTTTGAGCATAAGTGTTACGGTTCTAAAGGTTAAGGGTATTTGGTTTATGCAGCATTTTGTTTATGGTAGAATTTATATATTTCCCAGTTTTCTATTTTATTAGGATTACTTAAATCTTAGGTTTCCAATTTTATTGTAATTCTAGTTGTCCTATTTTATTGAATCTCTATCTCCCAGTTTTTATTGGCTTGTAACCTCTAGTTATAGAGACAAAATTTAATCAATAAAGTCCAAAGCTTCATAAAATTAAGAGATTTGAGTCTCTCTCTAACAAATCCTAAGGTCCAAGTTCCCTAGCCAGTGGCATGATCGGGGAACATAACAATAAGCAATAGAAATCTTAAAAAATATCTACCAAATGAAGCAAAGACAACTAAATATTTTTGAAATGTAAGAAAAACAAAAATTATGTGGTGTTGCCTAAATTGTCTGATGTTAAAACTCCCACTGTGACATAGCTAGTAAAACCATTTTCATATATACATTTGCATGAAATTTCAAAATGTTGACTGTATCCAATAATAGTTAAAGATGAGTAAAGAAAAAAGAAGAGATAATAATGTACCTTTCTTTCCTCACAAAAAGCTGGGTCTGAAAACCAAGTCTCATCAACCACCACATCAGGGGTCAGAGGTTTTCCATTGAATGATACCGCTGCCATAGACGATGTTACAACCACTCTCTTTACAGAAGGAACTTTTGCACATGACTTGAGGATGTTCAGTGTCCCCTTCACAGCTGGTTCGATCAAATCGTTCTGAAACACAAAAAATGGAATTATAATCATTTATATGAAGTTAGTATCAAAATGCTATGTCAATAAATTAATATGGATGTAAATGTTTGTATCATTGTTACCGAAATCATATTATATCAAATCAAATAATACATATGTCCATGGATTGGAATCTGCAATACAGCCACAGTTATCAACAAGTTTACCTTGGGGTCTTTTGGCGAAAAAGTTACTGGAGAAGCTACATGAAATACACCTTCTCATCCATCAATAACTGGATCAAAAGATCCTTCTTCCATTAAAATTGCTTTGTAAAGTTGAAGTCTTTCTTTGGCTCCATCTAGTGCATGCAAGTGTTCTGTTTTCTTCGGATCATCTGTGACATGCTTAAACAAAATTAGCACACACACACCAAATAACAGGAAAAGAAAAAGGTGTGACTCCATAGTAAGGAAAAGCTATAGATATTTAGAAGTTACAATAAGGACTAGACGGCATAATATTCACAATGCTAGAGCAAAAAAAATAGAAAGAATGGATAAATTAACAGCCTGTTATCCCGAGTTCATGTAATTAAAAGAAGACAAATTTACAGTCCACTGAAAGAAAGCATTATTACTTGGGTATTTCCACACTAAGTTTCAAATAACAAAATGTCTTAACTCTTATCCTATTTAAGCATAAATAACCATGAAGTGTCACTTGCACACTCAATATATAGTCATCAAACACGAACGGAAAAAGGAGAATTCAGAAAAGACATAGATTCCTACAATAATGAACAAATTTAGGTTCTGAAGTGTGATTGGTTAACCTCCAGTGTGAAAATATGGATCATAAACTCAAATATCCAATAAATCAGTTGCTTATGAAGCTATTATACAACATAATATCTATCGCGAGCAGATCCTAATATTGAGATCAAAAGGTTACAGTTCTACCAATCGATACACAGATAAAGAATGAAAGAAAGAAACAACAGCCAATGAAGCTTTCTTTGGGGAAAAATACAGCAATATGTACTATCATCTTCTTCACAAATTCCATTTGAAAACATAACGTTCTAGGTTCTATTATAGTGTTTGAAACTGTTTTTAAACTAAAACCCAAAAATGTAACTTTCTTTGGCTTACTTGGGTAAAACGATTTTTTTGGTAGCAAAACTTGTGCATCAAATTGATACCAAAACTTTGAAATTTTTTCATATCATGGTATCCAAAATTTTTCTAGCATCAATATTAGCAAATCCGGCGGCCACATCAGGAAATCCAGTAGCCACGTCAACATGAATCAATTGGATAAGTGTTTGATACCGTAATCTGAAACTAACTTTAAAGTTTTGGTACTAATTTGATTAAAAAAAAAGGTTTTAGTACCAACTTGATACATATGCAAAAAGTTTGGTTCCATTGATTCATTTTACCCGGCTTATTTCTTTGCTCATACCAAATCAAGAAAATCTCAGCAGGCATCAAGAGTGAAAACTGAGCCTTGATTAATCATGGGCTAACCAGAAACAAAATCTAAAAGCTTTAAATTCTGCTTATAAAACAATAAAGCATTAAACTCAAAACAAGAGAACCAGAGGAACTAATTAAGAAAGGGATGATTATACAAAGCTTTGAGGAAAAAAATTGAAATTATGCAGACAAACCACAAAAATTACACTAATTTAACAACATTAAGCCTAAAAAATATACTCAAAGAAGCCCAAATTAAGAGATAGAGAGAGAGAAAGAACTCAACTTGGATCAACAACAGTGGCTTTGACAGTGTAACCTCGGTGAAGTAAGAGCTTGACCAGCCACGAAGCAATGTAACCTAAGCCTCCTGTTACACACACTACTTTTCCATCTCCGCTCATTCTCTCTCTCTTTTTTTTTTCTCCCTGAGAAACGCAGATGTGAAATGTGAACCACTATCTGCCTTGGTACCATTATAATGTAATATGAAGACAAACATTTTCCTATAATCCATATGCCTTTTTATTAAAATAAAAAAAAAACAAAGCATATACATTAATGGACAATTGTATCATCCCAGAGTAAGGTGATTCCTAATAGAACAGCTATGAATCCGACTAATTCACTTGCTTTTTTTTTTTTTTCCAAATTTGAATATGATACAAAGTCTGATAATAGATTCCAACTTAAAACCTCACAGTGTTAGTGATTGATTTTAACTTGAAACCTTTTAGAGATTTCAACTTAGAGATCTCATGTCTTAGTGAGCATAATAATAAAAGTAAGTTGAAGTTATTGTTAAATTTGGACATACATTTTAGAGAAAATTAAAAAATATATAAATTTTACAAGATATCATAATTATTTCTAATTCTAAAAAAAATTATTTAAATTATATGAATTTTTATTTTTTGAAACAAATATAACTTTAATAGAACAGAACCAGTTTCAGAACTTAACTATGGCTTACGTGATTCGACCGAATAAAGTAGTTGGCACGGACATAGATTAAATATGTTAACTAAATTAAATATATCCAATTATAATTGCATAATTGGGCATGAGCAATTGCTATTTTATCAAATTATTTAATTCAGTCAACATATTTGATATATATCAGCACCAGCTATTTCATTCAGTCAATCCACGTAAGTTCCAGTTAGGTTTAGAGATTGATTTTGTACTACAGAAACTACATTTGTTTAAAAAATGAAATTTCATATAATTTAAATATATTTTTTTAAAAAATTGGATATCATAATCTTCATAATCATAATATATATAAAGGTGACTCTTAATAATTGACAAATTAGTAATTTGATAAAATTTAAGATAAACATGCACTCCAAAAAATTAATAAAAAAATAAAAAATTATATAAAAATTAAATTGTGATTAATAACGAGTCTAATATCTAATAATTATGTGTAAAACATGTTAATAAAAAAGCTAAAATAAAAATATATATTATTCTAAAATAAAAATAAAAAATTAGAAAAAAACTAGTAAAGAAAAATATTGTTATTAGAAAAATTAAAAAAATATATGCTTATTTTCAAATATATTGTTATTTTAGATATTAGAATTAGAAAAATATGTTAACATATATAATACATTAAAATATATTCAAAATGTTAGATTGTCTTACTTGACAAAAAGTTGATTTATATAAAATAATTGCATCACAGCTGGTATAGTTTAGTAAATAATAAATAAATTAGTAATTTGATAAAATTTGAGATAAATATATATTTATATAATCTACTATAAATAAAATATTATAATAAAATAAAATAAATTAATAAAAAAATTATGTAAAAATTAAATAATAATTAATAACGAATATAATATATAATAATTATTATTCATATTATTATGAAGGGGCAATTAATAGAGATGGGGTTGCAACTTAAAAAGTTATCCAATTCAATATTTGAAGGCTAATTCAATATTTGAAGGCTGATTCAAGTGTTAAGAGCATTTATTCTTGAAAAGATAAGATTTGAGATCAAGCTTTTTTTCTACATTAGGTGTGACTTCACATTTATAGCGAGTGCAAATGAATGATTACCTCCTGAGCCTTTTAAATATTTTTGTAATATGTTTCATTTTCCTAATAAAAAAAACTGCCCAATTCAACACTTTACCACTTTTTTTTCCCTTGGCATATAGTTCACTTTGAAGTTCCAATCATGGCACCACAATGCCCAATAGGGCTGCACTGGGGTCATCCAATTCGGTTTTGTCGTTTGATGGTTGTTATTCCTGCTGCCCACATTAGACCGGTAGAAGAGGCTAAAAGCGTATAACTATTTCAGATATATTCTTATTAAATATTAGAAATTAAAAATATATATTAATATATATATAATATATTTAAAATATATTCAAAACTCTATTGTCTTACTTGATAAAATGTTCATTTGTATACAATAATTGCATCGTTGCGGATATAATTTAGTGAACAATGTATAAATTAGTAATTTAATGGAATTTGAGATAAACATATTTTTTATAATTTACTATGAATAAAATATCAAAATAAGACAAAATAAATTAATATAAAAATGAAATAGTGATTAATGACAAGTTCAATATCTAATAATCATGTATAAAATATGTTAATGAAAAACTAATATATATAACAATGAGAATATGAGGGAGAGACAAAATGACAGTAAAGTATTTACTATCTCTATTTTATATATGACTTTTAATAATTAGTAATTTGGGAAGACCCCTTCTTTACTATGAATAAAATACTATAAAATAATATAAAATTTTAAATAAACATGTACTTATATAATTCATTATGAATAAAATATCATAATATTATATAATTCACTATAAATAAAATATTATATTATTACGATTAAAGTTATTAATAAATTTGAGATAAATATGCACTCTCATCTAATGTTCCAGATTATAAACTTGCAAGTGCACGAGTTAATCGTAAAATGACAAGTTACCACCAAGGTCGATCTCTCATGAAACCATTAACTTAAACTCTTAATTACTATTAATTGTTGATTGACACAAATGGATGTTGCTAAATATTATAATTCCGATTTTTACAAGTTTGTAGTTTAACTAAATAAATGAAAGCAATAGAATGAATAAAAACAAATAAAACTGAATTAATAACTAATAAGACAGACTTAGGTATTTAGCTAGCATATTTAGTTTGTAATCATTTTCCCAACTCTATTAAGAACGATGAAATTGAATTTTAATGGCTCTCGCCTTAGTTCATTAATTATTCAAGTTAATGGTGCAATTAACATTCAATCTAATTTTTAGGCTAAGTTAAAGACCATCATCTAATAAAAAAATCTTAAGATATTCATTTCTAATTAAATGAATGGTGGTCAATTATACATTCAACTCAAGAATTAAAGAAGCCCAATTGATATTGGAAGAAATCAAATTTCATCAACTAAAGGAAAGTCATACATTTTAAATAGCAACTAAATACCTAACAAAAAGTTTAGTCAAGCATGACCATAACTAGAATCATATTAATGGAAAAACCTAAGTTAAACATGTTTTCAATAGAAGAATGAAAATCAAAGGAAGCTAAAACTTTATGGAATTATAGGCTTGCATTCCCTTGAGTAAAAATTCTTCACTCTTCAAAGCTTCAATCCTTACAATCTCCAATGATAATCTCTACAAGTAAGCAAAAGCTATTGAAAACAAGAAAGAAGATGGCTTTCAAGTTCTCTTCAGCCATCAAAATTTCAAAAATTTGCAGAAAAGTGTGTAAAAAGAAGAAGATGATAAAGAAGAAAACCCTAAGTTTAAAGAAAATATTATATACTTCTAAATAATCATAATTGAAAACTAACTCTTCAATTTGATTTTTTCTCTTTAAAACCACCCAAAAATAGGCCCTTAACAAAAAAAATTTTTTTTCCAAGATTTAGCCTCATTTGATTAAAACAAGCTTTCAATCGCCCATGAAATTCTGCAAAATTGGACCTCATCACATGCACGGTAGACAACACCACCAAAAAGGCTTGAAAGTTGCCGCTTGCAAGCGCTACTGGAACTTCATCATTACTTGCAAGTGCATATTCTCCTATGCAAGCGACAAATGCTAGCTTGTTGAATGGTCCAAAAGTTACTACTTCCACAATAAAAATACAGCTCAAGCGGCAGATAGTTCTATTTTTCCATCAAAACACCAAACTCAAGCTGCATCTCATCACTTACAATCATCAAAATACATACTAATTACCCAAATATAACAATAAATCAACATTGAAAACATATAATTCAACACATTAACACACATAAAACTAAATACATATCATCCCAAATATTAATAGTATTAATTAGTTAGTTAACATTTCAAATAAGACAAAACAAATTAATAAAAGACAAAAAAATTATATAAAAATCAAATAATGATTAATGATGAGTTTAATATATAATAATCATGTGCAATACACGTGATTATAAAAGTGAGAATAGGGGGACAGACAAAATAATAGTAAAGTACTTATTACTTCTATTTTATATGTGATTCTTAATAATAGACAAATTAATAATTTGTGGGGATGGACAAAGTGACTATAAATTACTTACAACATCTATTTTATATATAACTATTAATAATGGATAAATTAATAATCTTCATATGAGTTAATAATGTGTCAAATATTTAATAATCACGTGCAACACATGTTAATAAAAATATATATATAAGTAGGAATTAGGGAAACAGGTAAAATAACCGTAAAATATTTATTATTTCTATTTTATATATAATTCTTAGTAATGCACAAAATAGTAATTTATTATAATTGAGATAAATATGCACTCATACAATTCATTATGAATAAAAATATTATAATAAAATGAAATAAATTAATTAAAAAATTATATAAAAATCAAATGATAATTAATTACAAATTTAATATCTAATGATTATGTGCAAAACATGTTAATGAAAAACTTTTAAAGTTTAAGAGTTTTTTTAATTTTTTTAAAAATTTTTCCTACCTTTTATAACATAGGAATATGATAGCTCAGGCATGGCTATAGTTCAGAACCGCTGGTTATATAGTTCCAATTTATTGGAATCGGACCAGAACCGTATAGGAGATAGTTTAGGATCGGTTTGGAACTGACCAGTTTCGGTTCAAGAAATATATATGTGTGTGTAAATTTAATGAATTAAATTTAATTATTTTAATCAATTAAAAAATAAAAAAGGGGTAGTGTGTGCTAGAAATCGTGTCATGCATAATTATATTGTGTCACTTATATATATATATATATATATATATATATATATGTAAATTTAATGAATTAAATTTAATTATTTTAATCATTTAAAAAATAAAAAAGGGGTAGTTTGTGCTAGAGGTCGTATCATGTATAATTATATTATGTCTCTTATATACATTATACGATACAAAATAATTAAATACAAATAACTAAATGTGTCTATATGTGTATATATATACAACACGAGATCCAATTGTATACGAATAGATATAAATATTAATATAATTATAAAAATAATAGCTATACAATTTATTTATATATAAAATATACTAATATAATTAATAATGTATTATAAATTTATTATATATAAATATTTGAAATAGTATAATATATTTAAATATTTTATATAGTTTGATATTAAAATAATTAATTTTTTTATATATTTTTAATCGTGTTTAATTGTCTATTAACAGATTAAACAAGCAAAATTTGTTTATGATACGTTTTCTTATGTCTTAATCGTGTTGACACGATTATAATTCATATATATTAAACTCAAATTTATATACATTTAAGTTTGTATTATTTCGTATCATTTAATAGTATCGTGTTACAAAATTTCAATTCTATGCATAGTATAGCTGTATAGTGTGAGGTGGCGTGTTGTGTAGAGAGGGAGGGATTGGGTAAACTTTTTTTTTTTTAAATCTAACCGATTCAAAACTGTGAACTGCTAGTTCCGAACCAAAATACCAGTTCACGGTTCAAGTGGAAGCCAGACTGGACCTATTCCCTCCACGGATTCAGTCTGGATTGAAACTAAAACCAGCAATCAATGGTCTAGTTCAGATTTAACTGGATTGATTCCGATTTGAAATGGCCATGCCTAGAATAGTCCTTTACCTCAAAAACTCAAATTTCTACGCAAATTATATTTTGGATCTAGGTCCAAGGTACATTATGGATTAAAGTCAAATTGACACGTATGAGAGGTGGTGACAATATTGTAAATATTCATCATCTGTAATAAAGTAAAGATTTATTACGAATAAAATAAAAATTTATTAGTTTATTGAAAAATATTCATTATAAATAAATTAAATGTTCATTACAAATAAACAGAATATTCATTATACATAAATTAAGGTTCATTAGTAAATGTTTATTAGTTTATTAAGAAATATTCATTATAATTTACAAATAAATTGAAAGTTCATTACGAATAAATGAAATGTTCATTAGTTTATCAGTAAAATGTTTATTAATTTATCAATAGATGTTCATTTTTATTTCTTTATGTATTTAATTCGATGGATAAAAAATGAATTTTTATTAATAAATTAATGAACTTTTACTTTATTAGTAATGAACCTTCAGTGTTATAACTAATAAATTTTTATCAATAAACTAATGAACCTTTAGTTTATTTGTAATGAATTTTCTATCTATTCGTAATGAATATTTTTCAATAAACTAATGAACATTTATTTTATTTGAATGAATTTTTAGTTCTATAACAAATAAATTTTTATTAATAAACTTTTATTTCATTTGTAATGAAACTTTAGTTTTATAACAAATAAACTTTTCTGAATAAACTAATAAACACTTACTCTATTCGTAATGAATTTTCAGATTATAGCAAATGAATATTTCTTAATAAACTAATGAATTTTACTTGATGACAAATGATAAATATTTACAAAAATATCACTGTATTTTTTTATAGCTGTGTAAATTTAATTTATTTATAAAATTTAATTTATTTATAAAATTATTAACACTTTTTACACATGAAATGTGTCTTAGTCTATAATACTACGTAACCGGAATCTTAGATATAACAATTGCAATTTCTTAAAAAAAAAAAATTCCGGCAAAGACAGAGATGATTCTACCCAAGTTAAGCCCATAGCCTCAAATTTGAACAGAACAAGTTGAACCCATGACCTCAAATTTCGACAAAAATTACTATTTCCCAGAAATCAAATAACTTTAATGATCAAAATATTATGATGGAGCGATATTTCGGCTGTAGTTTACCTCGCAAATAAAGATAGCATAGAAGACTAATAACTTATCCACTTCCAAGAAAACCAATAATTTAAACTGGATGAATTCTACAGTGCACCTAGTGTAATTTACACCTGGTGTTTTAAAACCATTGGATTATAAATTTTTAATCTCATCTGTTGATAATGAATGGTTGAAATTAAAAGTTGATGATCCAGTGGTCCTAAAGTATCAAGTATAATTTACACCGGGTGCACCAGAGAAGCTTTCTTTAAACTATCATACAAAAAGAAATAGAAGAAAAAGATGGAAAATTTTGAGATAATCGAAGAAATTGAAGCCAACGATGAAAGCTAAGAACATAATGCTGTGATTGCAATTTTTTTTTTATTTTTATTATTATTGTGATGAGTCTCGATACCAAGACTTCACGGGAATAGCCCATTGGGACGCTATATCCTGCATGCTGTGATTGTAATTTGCTATTTTATCTGATAATTAAGATATTTTTAGCATAGTGGATATTAGTTAACATTCAACTTTTATACTCTTGTTTTTTTAAAATATTTTTAGTATAATTTGATTAATTGTTAATCTTAAAATAAGACTGTTAAAAAAGAAAAAAGAAAACTACTATTAAGAATATTAGGAAAGCAAAGGGAAAATAATAAATAATAATAAAAAATACAAAACCATCACTCCTACACACACGCTGCAGTGGATAGCTGTGAAAATTTCCTTCTACAGATTGTGGGAGTCCCACCACCAAGACGCCCACTTATACACCATGCCAGCCCTCACCGGTCGACCAACCGCCGTATGCCCTGCCGCCAGCTTCTCCATCTCATCAAATCTTGAAAACCCAAGAAAACCTCTTCTCTCACTCTCTCAAGTATCCTTCAATTTTAAACCTTCAGTACCTAACTCCACTCTTGCTCTATCCCGTCGACCTCTAACGCCACTCAATTACTCCACCTCTCCTTCTGATCTCTCCCCTATCGATCCCTCTTCCAGCAACGTCTCCATCTCCGACCGCACCTTCTCCCTCAAATCATTAAAATCTCGCCTCCGTAATGGCGAGACCCTCTATGGCCT
>CATIWF010145729.1:0-13999 GCA_949630135.1 Balakata baccata
AGATGGAGATTTACTTCCTAATTAGTATTGTTTTCTATTCTTTATATATTTGTTTCCTATTTTATATTCATAGAGTTGTATATATAGGGATTTCTACTATCAATGAAATTATCGATTTCTCTCCATTCTCGTTTCTTTACAGGTGCAAAGATAGCAACCACTGAACCTATTGTGTTTTATGCATAGAAACAGAGGGAAAATAAACATGTGATAGTTCAATGGCATAAAGCATCAAATGGGAATGCTATTTTCAACAAATCAACATCACATATAAATTAACATCAACAAAGAATGGATACTGATTGGCATAATCACATTACAATATATTGTCTTGCAAAGATGTGCAGCATGAAACTAATCATGTTACATTGTGGCAATCTAATATAGAGCAGTGCAGAATCAAGAAACAAGAACAAGTAAGATTTAGAAAATTCAGGGCCTGTTTATTATAATTTTGTTTCAATAGTTTTTGTTTTCTTGTCGTAAAAAATTGGAACTTGGAAAAACCAAAAGAAGAAATCGAAAAGGAAAAGGAAAAACACTTTTTGTAATTTTCTGCTATTTTTGAGACCTGTTTTCCTTTTCCAAGTCATTAGGAAACCAAAACAAAAATCTGAAATCAATTCTTAAATTTGTGGAAATGAAAACCAAAAATTAAAATAGAACAACCATACCAACATGTCCTCAATTAACAATCTAAAACAAGCTTGTTTGTTAAGCGGCAAAATAAATTGGGAAAAATTTACAAATTTAATATTCATGGTATCTAAAACTAAGATACCTTTAAATTCAGCTGCTTTTTCTGGGGTAAGGTAATCCCAAGTCCTTTCCAGTGCTTTTCTGATCTTCAAATTTGTTTCCCCATCCAAATTTGCAGTCTACCAAATCAAAGAAGAAACAAATGCAAAACATCAGTACATCACTCTGCTCTTAAAAACACTGATGACTGATGAAAATAAGGACATAACAGCAACAACAAATACAATAATCATTTATACATGGTAATCAGATAAGACAAACCTCAATGTAGCAGACACCATCTGGATTTGTAGAAGCAAGGAAAAGAAGATCTGCAGGAAAGAAACCATCCTGCTTAATCTGCAGCCACACAAATATCAGTTTTAGGACAATAAAGAAAAGGGAGAAGCTTTCAAGGAAATCTGACATCAACAATGACAATCATGGCAAAAGTGATTATAAATATAAGATAATAATTCAAAAGTTAATGATGGTGATGATGATAGAGTTCAATTTGCAATTGAATTTTACTAGATAAACTGCATTTTAGAATTTATTCTAACCACATATGCAAATTCTAGGTAGCTAACAGTCAGCTGATTGAAAGGGCTATAGCCTGTAGCTTATGCTACCTGCTATTCCCTCCTATTTCTGTTCTCCATAGGACCTCAACTGCATAACTAACCTCATATGCCCATTGATAGCCCAACTGCGAACCTATAGACTTCTAGAGGAGTGGCAACATTCATCCGCAAATTCCACAACTTTGACAAGCTTGCAATATTGGGCTCCAAGATCAGTGGTATTGGAACGAAAAACAAGTTCAATCAACCTCATTTTGATGTTTTGAGAAGAAAAAGTTAACATCCTGGACTCATTGAGAAGGAAAGAGAGAAAGTAAACATATAATTTTCCAGCCAGCTTAACCACATACCCTTGACTTTTTGGCAACAATAAAATAGCAAATAATAAAGTGCCCATTCCCATAATTGATAAAATTAAAAGGATCATTCATGTTCAACAAAACATGTGATAGTTAGGATTATTTGGATTGTTAGCCCTTTGAATATATAGAGATTGAAAATTCTGTCCCCAACTGTATTCTATATATCTCTCTGCTCACCTATATATATATATATATATATATATATATATATATATACACGCACAAGATCTCACACTCTTGAATACAATCTGCAAATAGCAATATCATTATAGTTGACCATATCTATGATTCTAAAAATTCAACAACGTTAACAACAAGG
The DNA here is from genome assembly GCA_949630135.1 of Balakata baccata. Taxonomy (NCBI): domain Eukaryota; kingdom Viridiplantae; phylum Streptophyta; class Magnoliopsida; order Malpighiales; family Euphorbiaceae; genus Balakata; species Balakata baccata. The sequence continues at coordinate 2,004 of CATIWF010145729.1, forward strand.
ACAACCACAGTTTATACTTTCATATGTATTCATTGTCACCCAACTCTCCATTATCACTAGAAGCAGTAGAAAATGCAAAGAATCAAGAAAAAGGGCAACGACAACAAGTACGCAAAAAGCTTTCCAGCAGTTTTGGGATCAGCTAAAATACTCCCATCATAACGGAGATTTACTTTCCCAGATTCACCCTTAGTGCAAATGGGGCATTACTAATCAGGAACCAAAACAATATATTCTCCATACATCACAGATTCCAAAACATAATGAACATGAAGAACTCCTGTTAATTTTATTTACAAGGAAAACAATAACAAAATTATGCTTACTCTAACAACATCTCCAACTTGCAACTTCTTCCACGGGATAGTCACCCACCTTTGATCTAGCAACACTTCTACAGGAGTATTGTTAATCACCATATCATTCTGAAAGCGCTTCTGTATTGCATAAGATTAAAAAAAAAAAAAAAGTAAGCATTTATAGAACTTGGCCTCAAGCTACCCCCATCCCACTTTGTTGGGCACAAACATAGGAAACAATTTTAGTTAATAAAGATTATTCTTCAGACAAAATTCAACTAGAAGTTAGAAAAGACAAACACATTTTAAGACTAAACTACTCACCCAATCCTCAAACGCTTCCTTAATAAGAGAGACTATAAGTACCAGGCTTAAAGGGACCACATTTGTCACAGGATTGACAGGACTGCATAATCAGAAACTCATTAAATACAATTTGCACAGTAACATATCAAAATAATATTGGTAAAACCTGATGTGAAAGCCTTTTATTGTTACTTGGTTCAACATCATCCAAGCAATAGTATTAATACAAAACTAGAGCTAAACCATGAGAATTTACATACAGACTGAAGATGAAAGTGAATAGAAATAAATAAGTCTACACAAATAAAGCATGTAATAAGCACACAGAAGTCTAAACAGAGCATTTGGAAAACCCAAAGGAGAATTTTCAAAATCTCAATCAATATACCTGATTGGTGTCATTGATAAAATTGATATTAAGAGAAAGTAGCAATTGGCCACCCGCCTGAACTGTTCAACATAAACAGAGTTTTGTCAGGAAAAGAAATCACCGGAAAACAATAAGCATCACAAGAATGAAAGGAACTGGACCAGCTTTATTATATATACTCTTGAGAGCCTAGCCCATTAATTTAATTTCCAAACCACCCATCAATCTACACCACCTTCAAGTACTTCCAGCGTCAAACCATTGTCTAATAAGGTTCACTATTCCTTTATCAGGGAAAAGTGATAAATTCCTAGTGTTTGCATTGGTTTTTCTTAACCTACAAATGCTACTTGAGTATAGAGTGTTTGAGATTGATGTTGAGTGTCCCAAAAGTAGGTTTTGAATTTTTTTTATTTAATTAACTGATTTTTTTATTTTTTATAAATTGTTTTTTCCATAAACAGGTTTGGAAAAAATATCTATTTACCTACTTTTATCAAAAGTAGTTTTAAAAACTAAAAAAAAAATTAAAAATACAAATTTTTTTCCAAAAAGAGCTTTTTCGAAACTAAATGCTAAACGGACCATATATTTGCATGATCAAAGATACTGTTCATTTTTGCATCAACTTAACTTTGATGTGAAGCATTGGGAACACACATGCACAGACTTGAGGAAACGGATGAAAAAGATGAAAATTTTTAGTAGACTGGACAAGCTGTTAAGAAATTTTAACACCTTAAGCAACCATCTTTACCCCTTATCAGGAAAAGTTGTATACAACCCAAAGGCACAATCACAGCACTACTCATTTGTAACCTAGAAGACTTAACCTAAAGATGAATAAGCACTAAGCATTAGACAAATACACAAAAGCAAAAGTTACACTTAATCAAATATGACTTTATAACTAAAAAAACAATTATCTAGTCAGGTCTCTCAACTAATTTATCTGTCTTATAACTCCAAAGCACCTTAGTTTGGGCTCAAGTTTGCCATTAAGGTTGAGTAATTTTTTGACACCCTTTAACATTTATTAACATCTAAAAGAAATGCATTTAATAATCAAACCAATGAATTGCTAAAATTAATTTACCTGTTCGAACAATCCCTTCGGTAGAAAGGTCAAGAAATTGTACTTCGTGGTTGATATAGAATTTCCCTAAAACAGTTCATCCCATACAAATTAAGGCCAAACCAAATTCAAGGTAAACAAAGACAAGAAAACAACTATGAATAGCATCATTAAAGATCAATTAACATTTGAAATATCCAAATTCTAATAATTATCTGAATGCAAGAGAATGAAGAAAAACAGCTTTCAGTAGTGACAATTTTTTAGTTGCAAATCTAGGATTTTCAATTACTTTTCCTCTTCATCTTCAGCATCCAAAACAAACTCCACTTAGCAATTTTGAGAGAGCAGATTCCAACGACTAGAATGTTTTATTCTTATTTTTCCCCTACTCATATAGTGTTTTGACTGCAGAACACCTGTTGATAAGAAATATATATGATTTCCCAGTCCTAACTCGTACAGGTTAAAATGAAAAGTAAAGAGTAGCAGAATCGCAATAGAACATGCATGTCCTATCATGCTAGAGACTAATAAATTTTTTTAGACAATTTAGCATTGATCTTGTCTCACCAGAATACGTAAATCGATAATATGTGTGCTTTTGGTAGCCATGACACAGAATGTCTAAATTTGTAACAAAAATCCCTTCTATCAAGGATTGACTGTTGACACATGGCAAAGATGCATAGACTAAGCCTCATCTACTGAGCACAACCATAAGAGGAGCATCTAGAGAACCTTCTGAAACACAAGCATATGTGCAGTACTAGTAGTAAGGTATCAAGGAAACATTTGGAGCACCACAAAGGTTTCCTAGGGCATTATCTAGTACAGAAGCAAACTTGTATTTTGATGCTCTATTTGAAAGATAAAGCTACACTAAAGTCTAGTGAAGTTTATCCCCTTCTTTACACTTCTTTCTAGATATTATGCTTTTTCCTTTTCTGAAAATGCTAATCATAAGATCTATTGCACAAGCAAATGAAGCTAGACCTAATCACTATTTTTAATTGTGTTGAGTGGAACAGGCAATCCATTGGTCTGACTTTCTTCTTCTTTTCTCATAGAGATTTTCAAATTGGGGACCCATTGTGATGAAACCTCTAACATTTTTCAGTAGAGGTCAAGATTAAGGGACATGACTGACTATAATTTGACAAGCAGTAAGTGCAAAACTTCTATTCTCTATCTCCAGCTTTACTGCATTTTTACAACCAAATTACTGTGACCATGGAAACAAACAGCCTATAACTTTGTTCCTTCAGTATTCATATAACCATTCTTATACATTCTACACTATTTAAAATAAAAACTAATTAAAAGCTCATATTTTTGGATTGAAATCAACTTAAATTACCTCAGTAACGTTTAAGAGTAATTTTCAGGCAAAGTGCACATCCTACTCCAATTATTCCCTAATTTTATTCCTACTCTTTGAGTTCCAGTGTTTTACTACTGCAATTAAGTTTCGAAACTATTATATTTTTACAGCTATATCAAATGGAAAGTAAGAAGCTGTTTCCTATGCACAAACTTCGCTCATAGCAACAGTCTATGTTATAATTTGGATGTTCCCTAGTATACCACAACGAATGCATTATAATTCTTTACATTAATTGCACTCTCCCTGTGCAAAGTAGAAAACATCACGTCCCTCCTTATTTGTTCATATATCTCTAACCATTTCCCTCCTGTTGTTCCTTTTTTATTTTTTTAAAATGATTTTACACCTTATAGAACGAAACACAACGAACTGTGACTCAGTAATCGCCCTTGAACTTTCCATCAGCACCCACAAGAAGTAAATCATTACACTTAATTTCTGCAGAGTCAATTCTCCAAAAAAGAGAAGTGCAAAACCTATATCATGAAAGAACAAAGAACTCCAAATTTGCCAAGATGAAACCAAATACAAATTTTCAACCCCGAGATTCTTTGAATCAAAAATTATTTATATAATTACACACTAAGTAAAGCTCACGTTTTATTGGAGCACAAAATAAAAAAGAAGATTATTTTTCTTCCGAAATGAAGCATTTGTTTGGAAATAAATGAATTAAGTGAAGCATGTGTTTAGATATAAGAAAAGAACCTTGAATCTAACAGGGAAATTAGCATCGCGATCATTGCAATAGATGGTGCGATGACCAGGAGCCTGAGGCTGGATGCGACCGAGTCGAACGGTCCGAGTACGCTCGGTCAAGCTCGTTTCCCGACCTAATCTCAATCTCGAGGTCCTAACTCTCTCCCATCCACCGCTCATCGTTCTCCTCAACAAAGATTATGAAAAATTAATAACCGATCAAAACTGAAGACGAACTCAAGAATTTTCTGCCAAAAAGAATATTCCGATTCGAATCCCCTTTCTATCCGTTCTGGTTTTGTTGTTCGCGAGGCCGTGTGCGTCCCTCCTTAACGAAGTTTCTTCTTCTCCGGACTATGAAACAGAGAGAAGGGAGAAGAAATGAAAGATTACACCTGCTCAAAATTAAAAAATAAATAAATCAATTTGCAGTTACGACATTTTGCATTTCGCGGTTTTCACCAAAATCCAATCAAATCGCGTGTTTAATCTTCCATATTAAGCTTAGGGGATGCCTCTTCAGAAAAAAAAAAAAAAAAAAACTGGCCGCGCAGCACGCGCAACCTGTAGGAGCGTGGGTTTTTCTTTTTGTTCCTCGCGGTCCCGCAACAGTGGAAATGGATATTGTCCGGCTTTTCAGCGACACGCGCTACGTTTTAGGACCCGAATGCGTAAATGTCATCGGAGAAATTTCCTAAAAACATTGTGCATGCTGTCGTTTTAGTAAACGACAGGACGTTGGGTTTTGGGCTAGAGTATAGTTGAAAGCAATATGCTTGAGCGGGAAGTTGCAAAGGTTAGAAAGGATAGGCCACGTGGAGGTGGAATGTGGATATTTGAGACGAAATTACTCCACTAAATAAGAGAAGTGCTTAAGTCAACACATTCCACTGAACAAATTTAGGCTTCTGATGGAAAATAATAATAATAATATTGATAACTCTAATCCTCAATCGAGATTCCTGCAGAACAGAAGATGATACCGGAGCTGTCCCGGCTCCCATGCTTAACGTTGTTTGGGAATTTTACTCGGAGGGGAAGAAAAATGAGGAAGTAAAATAAATTTGTTTTTTTTTTTATTTTTCTTTCTTTCTACAGTGTTTAGAAAATTTTTCATTAGGAGAAAAAACATAAAAATAAAATTTTTCTTTATTTATTTTTTTCATTATATTTTAGATTGAAGTAATGTATATGAAATAATAAGATAAATGAAAAAAATAAAACATATTTTCTTTTATTTGAATAATTTATTGATAAAGATAAAAAAATTATAAATTATATATTTATATTTTTATAATATATTAAATATTTCACTATTATAATCAATTATAAAAAAAAATAATTTTATCAGTAATATTTTTTATCTAATTTCTCCTATTTATTGTCCATTTTAGAGAAAAAATAAATAATAAAAAATATAAATTATTTTATCTTTTTTTATTTTTTTTCCGAACAAAATAGAGTGAAATACCTCCTTAATTTTTTTCTTTTATATTTTTCATCTATCTAAATACTTAAAAAGAAAAAATAAAACTATTTATTTTCCTTCCTCGTAGGATCAAATAACAATTCTTCTTTATTTTAGCTTTTTATTTTTCTTTCCTTAGTATTTTCTCCTCTCTCAACAATGGCTAAGTCAACGATAGGTTGACAATATAAGGTTATTCTATCATTAGTCGTGTCAAGACCTACTTCATATGCTCTTCCTTCTTCCCCCCAAAGTCTTGTCAATCTATGACCTATTGAATGACAGTTTAGAGCTGTTGATATCCGTAATGATTTGCCTAACGTTTTGAGGTAACGACACCGGAGCGGAGTAGAGCTATCTTTCAAGGTTTATGTTACGTGCATGCGCCCTCTTTTGCCGGTTATGCATTAAATGTACTGCACTTGCCGCCTATCAATCTATTAGATGCAGCGGACAGAGTGCGTTGTGTCGGTTAATTTTTTAATAATTTGGATAAAAATAATTTTTTTAATTTATTTTTCATAAAAATGACTATATTTTATTTTATTTTTTTATAAAAATTTATACTGAGATGGCATGTGATATCATCCATGGGAGACCACTTGACTATTTGCTACTTAAGCCATCTTGCGGTCTTCCGAGTAAGGACGATCTGGTACGTATATATAATGTAAAACCCTGATTATCATATATGGGCGTCATATTATATACTATAATATTGATTACAGTGACTGAATCAATTTCCAAAAAATGTTACAATTTGCAGTAGTGAAAGCCCTTCGAAGCACTGACTTCGCAGCGATCATGCTTCTTCGTGTGATATGGGCAGCTATTCCCTACCTCCAATCCAGCGGGAACACTTTTCACCAGGGTGGAAGTTCCTTCAGCGGCAGACAGCCAGTGGCATGGCATCCCCAGTGGTTCGAGTACTATTTCATTTGGACTTCCGCTTGATTATTTCACTACATGCCAAAAGTATAAGTTTTGGTCACAAAATTCTGGTATAACTGTGAACAATTAAGTTTTAACTGATCTAGTGCCACAATAATGCTAACGAATAATTCATTTTCAGGTTATTTAAGCATCTGTCAATGGCGTCATTTGCTGCAGAAAAGAACTATGGACTCAGTTAGAAATTGTCTAAATTACTAGTCCTGCGTAAACTAAAAGGTAAGCAAGGTTAGGGATGACAGAACCAAGACATCTTAACCCACCTGTGAGAAAAACTAAAGAGAACCAAGCTTCAAGGAGGTTATTTAAGCATATCAACTTCCACATTAGAAGTTTGATTTTACAACATTAGCTAAAATAAGAATTAGAAATTCAAGAGATATGCAGTATATCAAGGATAGCATTAGCACCATTATCAACCTAGAATTTGGAAGATACATAGCTCTTTAAAAAGCCTCTATATTGACTAGGACTGTGAAATCTCAAATTTGAATTTGAATCTCTAGTGGGACCTTTGTACCAAAAAAGGCTTTATATTGTGCAGGCTTCGGCTTCCAACAGACCCAATGGTAAAACAAGGTTTATACAAGCTTTAGCAATAGAAATTTTGAACGAATAGCTTCCTTATATGTATTGGTACAGAGAAAACAAAGTCTCTGGGTGAAGGTTGATATGGAGTAAAGAATCATTTTCAACAAAGAAATGAATGGAGATGTTTAATTAGTTACTTAGCCAGTCTTTTACACAGCTCCATATCCAATGTTGAAATGGAAATATGCTTTATCTTTGATATAATATAGTGAGGGTATATATTCTGAGAGCCAGTAAGAAAGAAGCATTTGCTAATTGATGCTCTTATTACTAGAGCTGCTGATGTCTTTTCAGATCATGACGTTCTTTCGAACCCACCACCAACCTGCATATGCAGCCACTCTGGTGATGTGCCACGGCTGTATTCCCTTGTTCCTTGTGAACTAAATGCCATGCCCGTAGATTCAAAAGTTGGTTGGCCAAACTGAAAAGAAATGTTGATTCAGAGTAAGAATCATGCTGAGAACATCTAAGTCTCTTCTCTCTATATCTATGCCATAACAACAAAATACGAATCTCATATAGACAATCAACCAAAAGAGTCACATTAAGAACATAAAAGCTCACTAACGCAACCTGTCAATTTATGCATATCTACCTTGTTGAAGGTTCATCAACAAACATAAGATTCAATTTGTGGCATAGCAAATTAGCAATTCCTTAAGTAGAAAATTTAAAAATAAAAATCTCAAGATCAATTCAATGAGAAAATGATAATCCAGTTCACGAAAATGAGGCCATCAAACAACATTTCTTTAACTATTTGCCTAACGTGAAGAATACGCATCCAAATAAGAGAAAGCAAGGAAACATGAGAAGGTTCCATAAATCTAAATAAGGTCTCAGTTCACTATCTACAATTAACCTACTTCCCAAAAATGCATCTCTACTTTGCCCTCAATGCCATGTAAACTGATCTATAAACAATCTTGCCAATAGCAATTTAATAGGAGATTTTCAGTAGCGTCTATTTCTTTACTTAGGACATAAATTTCCAGCAGGAACTGATTTCCATCAGTCAGATAAGGTGATAATTGATTAACAGCTCGAGGGCTGTAACGTACAGCTTGCAGACATACACACCACACGCGCACACACGGGTGCTGCCTAAGTTACCAATCCAATAACACAAACTTCAATGGAAGAACAAGTAATGCCAGCAACATATTAGGACTTACATCTTTGGAAGGAAATGCTTCAATTTCAGGGTTCATTCCTGTATTTACTGCCTCAAGCTTCATAGACAAGAACTGCAATTTCAAGCAATTTAAAATTTCAAAAAGAAGGCATATATATATATAGAACCAGTTAGGGCACTCAATTTGTTGTGAAAATAGGGATGCATACCTCAACCTGGCGTTGTAATGATTGGATGTAATTTATGATCTCATCAAGGACCAGTGCTTTGCCAATAACCTGCATCAAAAAAACCTACCTTAGGAAAATGCTGTTTAAAACATGCTCTGCATACACCGATGAGAAATCTAAAACTGTTATCATGTACTTTTATTGTAAAGTGCGAGCTTGAGCATGAACGTTAATTAAAGCTCCACCTATGACTATATTATTATTGATATTCACACTTCCAAATATTTTTATCAGACTGCATATAGAGACCTGAGGGTGTTTTAGACTAAGCTCAATATGAGATTTTAGAATCAATACCATACCTTATTGCAACCAGGGACTAGATCCTGAAGAATTTTCATTCTTTCACTGATCTTTTCTCTTCTAGCCTGTTCACACAAAAGTTCTCATCAGAAAAATTTTGTACGACAGATTTAGCTACAATAAACACATATTTGCAAAGTGGGTGCATTAAGGAAAGTAAGAAACCCTCTTAGGCTCTCGGATCAAAGCTCTAAATCAATTTCTTAGCCTCAATCACTTGCAACATATATCTCGTTTCCTTTCCCCCACAAATAAACTGTAAGATAAAAGAGGAATATAGAGAATTACTCTTTCTGCTAGACTGTGGCTATCTGTAGCCTGCCCCCGTCTTGCTCGAACATGGATGTAATCTTGTTTAGGTGGTTCCGATGGTTGTGTATTCTGTTCCACCAGCTTGCCTGAACTGGGTTCTGCATCAGTTTTTGAGTCATGATTCTCATCTTTATTTCCTGACGTTTTAATCCGCTTTGCATCAGAATCATTCTGCCCAATTTAGATTACAAAAGAAAAGATAAATATCTTTTATAAAAAAATCCCAAATCACTCTAAATCACCAAGACCTATCCCAGACATTGAATACCAAACATCCCAGATGGCCATTTCTACATAAATAGAGATAGAAATTACCACGATTAATGAAAAATAACTGAACTATGTGTCAGCTTAATAAACAATTAATGATTCCCAATTTAGATCAATAATTGAATTCATTCACTAAGACAGATAGGTAGGCGAAAAGACAACCTCAAAAGGACGTATGTACACAACTCAAATCATAAAGATAATAGCAAGTAGAAAACTGTTTCTTTATCAACATTATTAACTCTTTATGATTAGAAAGCAAAAGAACCACCACCGAGCTGAAAAGAACTGTAGGAAGCTAAAATAACAAACAAATACTAACACGAGTTATTAAAAAAAAGTTACTGAAATTAATGAATCAAATAGAACTAATACCACTCCGTTGCCATTGCCATTGCTTAAAGAGACAACCTTCGTTGAATCGTCCTCCACCGTATCACGCCGTTTTCTAGTGCCGCCGCGAATTCCTTCACGCTCTAAATTCATCGGATAATTATCCCCAAACTGACCACCTAAACTCTGCCCAAACTGTCCTCGCCCGTGCCCGTTCACCGGAAACTGCCAGATCTCCGCCAAATTGTACGACCCATTATTCAGCATCGCCGGCGGATCCATAATTATATGGCCACACAACTGTACTCGTATCCAAACTAAAATTCAACAACAAAATTTCGAGTCTTTTCACGTTGGTTAACAAATCATTGCAGGAAAACTAACTGGGTTCGTTAAAAAACAGAACTTTATACAGGATGCGCTTTATAAGTAGCTTCACAATCCAAAGAAACAAGCAGACCCAGCAAAGGAAAGCGAAACTGTGTATCAGATACCGAAAGAAAGAAGCAAATCCATATAGAGAGAGGTGTCTGTGTTTGTAGGTTGTGTATATGATCTCCTCGGACAGTGGAGGTTGGTGCGCACTGTGCCACCTCTCACTTAATATTGCAAAATGGGAAGGCGAGAGAGACAGAGAGAGAGACCTCGGGAGTTGCAACTAAGTCACTTCCAGTGAGGTTTTCTGGGAGGATCCAGCTCCTCTCTTTTTATTCTCTTATATCATGAACAGGTTAACCTCACTTCTACACTGTCGGATTAAATTATTTTTTGCTCACTCTTCGACCTCAACGGTGATGTTGACTCAACAAGTAATGCAGGGGTATTTTTGGGTTTTGACTGATGGGGTCACCTCGCTTAGCTTGCACAAGTACAAAACAAATTGTAGTTCTTTATTTTTTTTTTTTAATTGCTTATTACATGCCCAACATCCTGAAGTTGTTCACTTTAATCAATTTGCCCCAAAAAACTATTTTTGGTTCAATTTTGTTCCTTTACTTAGCTTTTATCCATTTTGCCACTTATTAAATATGAATAATAAAGCGGACAAAAAACTGAATAGAAAGTATAAACTGGATAAAAAGAGTTTAAGGGACAATATATATATATATATAAAGCCTTTTTTTATTTTTCCTTTGTTCAGTTAAATAAGTGCTTGTTTTGTGATATTTTTTTGAGTTTGATTTTAATTAACACATGATCTTCATTCTAGGAGTGACAATTCAATCCGGATCCTTGCAAGATAAATAGGGATTAAAAAAGTACTCATACAGCATGTTGGGATTGCTTGTGCAACATTTTTAATAGGCGCCTTTCTACCAGTTGCCGATAACAAACTTCCTACTCCAACTATTAACTCTATCCAAAGGCGGTCTCTTGAAAAAGCAAAAATTGATCTTCCTGTGTTTAAAGGCAAAAACACCCTTAATCAAGAAGAGATGTCATCCCAAAAGGTGTTGAGTTTAAGACATCCCATGAACAAAAAAAAAAAAGAGGTGTCATCCCTCAACTGTGACTCTACATTCTTGCTGTAAAAATCATGGACTTGCTAAAATTAACTGCTTGTCCCGAAGCATCTTCATACTTGCTTAAGATCTCCATCATAACTGTAGCTTCACTAACATCATTCATTTTGCTATAAAACTCAACATCATTTTATGTTGGATTGTTCCTTTACAAAACTTAATTATTATTACTTTGTCATCAAGAAATGATTTGATTATTATCCTCACTTTTATTACAGGTTTTGTATTAGAATTTTTCTACCACCGTATACTAAAAATAATAAGATTTTAACACCTTTATAATATGTGTAATGAGTGATGACTTCTCCAATAGTTCGCAATCTATTAAGGCTTGCAATGAATAAAAATGAAATTTGTTTATTTTACGTGAAAGAGTCCATGAGAAGATTTCATAATATAAAGCATATATAAAGATAATGAATAAATAGTAACAAGATGATGAGAAACAGCATTTTGACAGTGGGTCATCGAGTGACCAATTAGATAATTAAGATAAAGATGAGCATATCCAAGTTGGGCAACAACAATTTATTAGTGGGCCACTAAATGGGGGACCTCTTAATTAAACTTAGGATTATATACCAAATCAAGAATTCAAACCCATAATAATTTCTAACTTTACAATTATATAGAACAATCTACATCTCATACATCAACATTACATCAATATTATTAACATAAGACAATCATTAGTCATTACTAAAAATCCATTTTTAGTGAATGAAGTAGAAGTGACAACGG
>CATIWF010145742.1:0-17331 GCA_949630135.1 Balakata baccata
TGGACTAGACTAATAAAATATTTGGTGTGACTTATAAGGTCAATAATTTTATCGAAACAGAAATATAATATTAACTCCTTAATATTATATCGGAGACAATTTTCGAATTCCTTGTATACCTAGATATAATAAATATTCTTCTGGAATTCTCTTTTTAATTATCGATAAAATCACAAATATTATCTTGACCTCTAAATCATAATATTAAATTCTCTCGTTATGATCCCGATATTGATTAGAGTCACAGCATGTAAAACCCTATTAGTCAATATACTAATGAGTGATAATTTACGTTCCGATTAAAATAAGACTTATCATTATTAATCTAATTAATAATTCAATCTTACATTAAATAAGTCATATTTCTCCTGGCCAGGAATTTATTTTATCAAAACCAAAATATCAACTTCATTAGTATTTTGCCCTGATGCTACAGGGTAACAAGTCCTACTATTGGTAATCTCATGTCTCACTACATGACTAACTGTGATGACTACAAGCCGGATTACCAAGCACGGATAGCCCAGTACAAGGCAAAAGCACCTCTACAGCTACCCATGAAAAGACAGTCTTGACACCTCAAGTCAAATGACTTAGAGTCACAAAAGACTCATATATTATGACCAAGATAATAACTGTTGACATCTAGCACTATCTATACAGTTATTATCAAATGCCACTGTTCGGTACCCTTAACTCTTTAAGAACCCACTGATTTATTTAGATATCATTATATCATGGAGAATGAGATTCCTCCTCAAAATAAATCATGTGATAACCTAGATGTTCAATGAATGCCCAATTCATTGTCCTATACTGGTTATGAACATTTTTAAGATTATCTTTTACCCGAAATATTTAACTCATTATTATCAACACCTTGATACTAAATGCTCTGTATATAATCAAAGGGTCGTAGATTTCATAGTATAATTAACTACTACATTCATAATATAATCAATAACTTGAATATTTATTTATTATCAATGTGAAATATACATGTATCTATTGTGGTATAATAATTAATATATAAAAAGCTGTGAATGCACTAGGCCATACACACCACTGATAATAATAACTAACAAATTTTTGTTAGATATATTTTATAACTAATTGTTGGCAATTTATTTTATGCCTAAAAAAGCGAAGTTTGTCATAAAAATATAAAGTGGGGGAATTGTTTTCACTAGCCGTGTCACCGATATCTCTTCCGTCTACAAAATTCGCTTTATTGTACTTTATTTTTCACTTCTTTCTATTATGTTTTTACCATGATTTCATTATTAATTCGAAATCTTAGTTTTGTTGGTTTGGTTGAGCATTATTTGAGCCTTATTTGGAAAGCATAGTTTCTTCGCTAATGTCTATCGTGCGTATTAAAACAATTGAATTATGCATAACTTTTGATTTGTCTCAATTTTTTTTTTTGTATTAGTTTTTTCGAAGATAATTCAATGGATTCATACCTAAATATTAAAAAAAAAAAATTCAACAAATTAAATACACAAAAAAATGAAATGAATATGTATTAATATAAAAAATGAACATTTATTAAATAAGCTAATAAATATTTGCTTTATTCATAATAATATATAATTTACAATAAATGAATATGTCTCGATAAACTAATGAACTTTACTTTATTGCTAATGAATTTACAGTTTATAGTCTATAGTTTATTGATAATAAATTTATAGTTTATAAAAAATAGACATGCATTAATAAACTAATGTACCTTTATTTTATTTCTTATGAACTTACAGTTAATAATAAATGAATCTGTCTCAATAATCTAATGAACATTTACTTCATCGCTAATGAATCCAAAGTTTTAAAAACAAAATGAATCTAGATTAATAAACTAATGAACATTCACTTTATTCCTAATGAACCTACAGTTTATAACAAATGAACTTTCTCAATAAATTAATGAACATACCTACAAATGGATGATGAATATTGACAAAATTGACACCGTATATTTGATAGTTGTGTAAGTTTATTTTATTTACAAAATTGCTACCATCTCTCACGCTTGTAATGGACTTCTTGTCCATATTGCTGCATGGACATGTGTCCATGGTATAACTAATTGTGGTTGTGTGCTTTATTAATTGAAAAATAAATATATTACAAAATAAAGTCTTAAAAATCTGATCAATTTTTTATTTAGGTAAAATTTTATTAATTAGATTAGTGTGGATAAATTAATACGGGCTGGATAATAATATGAGTATATGATGGATGACTCATAATTATTGTATTTAAGTGGGATAAGTTTTTCTTATTGCTAACTTTGGTGATTATTTTTCTTCTGTATAAAGTTGGATAGATGATAAAGAAAGATAAGTCAAAAGAATTGACCATCTTTGAGTTAGAAAACAAGAAAAGATCTTGGTGTAATTTTTCTTGGATTGTTCCTATGGCAATAGAATCATCCAAATCAAGTTTTTGTTTCTTCCAGTTTTATACTAATTAACCTCATTTTGTGTTCTAAGATGCATATTTTGGATCCTGGGATGAGATCCTTAGTTTTATTCCACATAGATCTCTCCATTAAGTTGTATTAGAGTCTAATTACATGTTCTTAAAACTATATTCGTGTTTTATCATCAAGTTAAGAAGAAAACTTGAGTTTAATAGAATATTGTGGGTCATGATAAAGAGTCTTCTTGTTCTAGTATTGTGGGTGGTGATAAAGGTTTTGTGAAAATAGAACTTAAATGTTTCTTTTGCAAAAGAAAATGTCATAAGAAATTGTATTGACTCAAATATAAAGCTTGACTAAAAAAGTGTGGGCTTACAGGTAACTCCTTTTGTAACGCCCGCTAGTTAGAGATTTAGTTATAACAAGAATTAAGTTGTATATTTTTATGATTAGTGAATAATAATAATAATAATAATAATAATAATAATAATAATAATAATAATAATAATAATAATAATAAAAGATGAGGACTAGTGGTAAACACATAAAAAATGTTTGATTTTTGTTTGTTTTAGTGCCTGCAAATTTTCATAATATTATAACATAGATGTTGGAAGATATTAATGACTAAACTTTGTGTCTCAAAATTACCTAAGGGCAGAAAGCAGGGGCTATTTTAAAATTGGACAAAAAATTGTATAATGCTTCAAATACTTTGCAATTGTAATATGTTACAATATTATATGTTAGATTTTGTTAGAAACAAGAATTATATAAATTAGACAAATATATAAATAGTTATATGCTGAATAGTTTTGAAAGGTTACACTGCCACCTATAAGAAATTTTAGTTATTCGTTTAAACTGTATTAACATTAAGCTTTTCTAGCAATATATTGATATACTTTGCGTTAAGAATTGCTTATCAAAGGAAAATGTGAGTTTAATTATCAAATGTCCTCTTTAGAGCACATGGATGTTGCATGATATATGCAATGTGAATTTACTTGCTAGATGAATAACATGGTTGCTATGATATGAAGATGAGAAAAATGCCTAATTTCTTTTCTTTGACCTTTCCTTTCTTTATGATTGAGGCTGTGATGCTTGTATTATGATCATTTAATGATAAGATAGAATTAAGCATGATACCATAGTAGGCAAATTAATGTAGCAAAAGCTCGATATTTGAGCACTCTTAGTCGTACTAGTTGAGGTGCCTAAAACTCGATATTTGAGCGCTCTCAACTAGGAAAGCTCGATGGAGCTTGATTTATTTGTAAAAGACTAAGGTGGCTAAAGATTGGTATTTAATCCTCTTAATCTTACTAGTTGAGGTGGTTAAAGCTTGGTTTTTGAGCACTTTCAACTAAGGAAGCATGACAGAGCTTGGTTGTGGATAGGCTAGGAGAGGTCTTAAGCTTATGTGAGCACTCTTAACCCATGAGAGATGTTGAGCTTGTGTATTAAACTATATATATATATATATATATATATATTTATTTATTTATTTATTGTCACTTGTTTGTATAATTAATTAAAACGATTTTTAATTCAATTTTGGAGTTGCCCATAAATTAAAATACATTCCAAATATGTTCTAATGATGTTCTTATAATTAAATTACAAAAACAAATCAAACAGGCCCATGAAAGAACAAAAACAACTCCACTAGATAACTCAAAACCTAGTTTTTTGGCACTTGATTACATAAACAAATTTCACCTTATGAATCCAATTCAAATTAGTTTTTCAATCATAAATATCATCCATAATCATCTCCTGATTAGATTATAAAAGAAAAATAAAATTAAAACCAAATTTCAATCCAAAACAATTTTCAAATCAATGGAACCCTAAATACAATTTTCTTACAATCATATTGCATATTCAATTAAAATCAAATTTTAATGAGCATAAGGGGGCTCTAATACTAATGTTGGATTTTAACATGTATTGCATACATCAAGCATAGTAGAAAATAAAAAATTTAAAATCCAAACCCATTGAATCGCTTTATGCTATCAAGATTATTAACCGTTCTAAGGGTTTGTAGATGATTACCTTTTGTTCTTTCAATTGCTCCTTTAATTTTTCCTTGCATGGTTGTCACAAATTACAAGAATCCAAGTGTAAGACTATCTCAAATGGTAATCTACATGAATATAAAAGAAGGAAACCTAAAAGGTAATGGCTTGATTAAACACTATGTGCTAGCATAGTGCATAATCTTATAAAGAGAAGAAATGGTGAATCAAACCCTTTGATTCTGTAAATGGCAGCCTCCCTCTCTTATTCTGAACAAGAAATGAGGTTTATATATTGTAACATCCTCCCATATAATAGGAGTATATCCTATAACACATAGGAAGTATCATAGATGGGGTAGCTATAATCTATCCAAATTAAAACTTTTTTTCCTTTTATAAATTATTATTATATTCTATGCATGCATATTCACTTAGGCTTGCTTGTCTAACCTATTGAATATACTTTAAACTAGCTATCACTAGCTCCGGTTTACTTGTTTAATCACATTTTATATACCAGTTTAGGCCTATAAGGCCTTCATCTCATGCACCTCAACTATATCTAGTTGAGTTATATCTATTCTTTTTTTTTCCTTTTTCCTTCTTTACTTTATCTTGCATCGTATTACATGATTACAAATGACAAACATAATTAATTACATCCCTTTAAGTGAATGCTAAAAATGAATGCATGCTATGACTACGTCAGGCTCAAGTCTGGCCTACCTAGTCTCCTCTTGGCAAGGGCTTTGGCATCTCCACTATCAACTGCTACCTCAACTATATCTTGACTCTATTACCTGCGTGTAGATGAAAATATGCTAAGCTACTCATAGCTTAGTAAGACACATATGCATAATAAATATCACATGTAACACACAATTCATGGCATGTAATCACAACAATGTCAAAGCATTAGTTCAATGCTCATGCATAGTCACATATTCATTCAATATCTCTTTTATACTTGTAAGTTTGATTATTAAAGTTATAACTTTTTCTTTATCTCAATATTCCTCAATCTTGAACATCTAGAATCCTGGCATTGTTATTTCAAAACTATACTACCTAGCGGTTTTTTATATTTCAAGTACCAATCAACGCATTGACCTCTCAGAGGCTCGAGTGTTTCAATGTCATATAACAAATTTATGATACGTCATATAATTACTTATTACCTTATTCTTATTGTTTAATTAATTCCCATATCATTTTAGTACAAGTAGCCCAAATCTCATTCCTAGACTGTCTGGATACGGAGTATGGAATTGGGGCATTCCATGTGCTTAAGCCACCTTACTTACTATGATCTCTAGTCAAGAGCGCTCCACCAGCTTAAGCCTTATTGACTGATTACAATTTCATCTATATATAATTAGGATCAAGGACGCTTCACGAGCTTAAGCCACCTTGTCCTTAAGAAAAACATACCTGGTTCAGTATCGTAAATCTTTTTAATAGTGTACCATCTATCCTAATTCTAGTCCACAAGTGGAGAAATGGGCATTTATGTTAAAGTATCTTTTTATTTTAATCTCATTTTTTCTCATTTTCATCATGTTACATACAATATATGCATGTTCACATATCATAAATATGTTCATTAACATGTTTTCATATATTTTAACATCATACTTTAACATTTAGGCATGTTTGGTATATTTCAGACCCACCAAAACATCATTTAAATATAGAACATTTTTGTTCTGAATAGTATTTTAACGGCTATGAATTTTGGTCTGCCGTGAAGCATGGTCGTGAGGGCTACTAGAACTATATTCATAGTCATGATAACTTGATTCATGGCCATGACAGTTTTCAGCATGGTTGTGACGCTAGTTGTGAAAGGGCAATACTTGTTCCTATGATCTAATTTTGCTAAAATTCCACTTCTAAAGACTTCCTAATCATATATATAAATCATCCATGGGAATTTTACACAATAAAAATTAAGTTAACACAACTCAAATAATCACATATTATGTTAACAACTAAGCTCAACAACTTAAACTTTTCATACAATGTACATTCTAAACACATTTGCCACTTTCATGCTTATTTAACATCTTATACCATTTATATACTTAAATTAACTTCTTTAACATTTAAACATGCCATTTCAAACTTTTGTAACTCAACATTTACAAGTTCTCAAATAAGAGAATACCTCTTTGTTATACTTTAAGTACTTTTATAGAGCTAGTTCATTACCAACTATCAATACTTAATATGGGCATTAAGCCTAGCTTACAAACAATTGGATTAGTAGCTCCACATTATACATACATAAGTATTATTACTAATTTCTCTTGACCATATTAGAGATCTCAAGTTCCATGTTTCCTTTATTTCATTCTACATATCTTGCCATTAATAACTTTCATGCCTAGAATGCTAGGTCATATTCTTATCATTTATTTAATTAACATGTCTTATACAAGCTCAAGAACCATTTAACCCTATTCTCATCAATCATTTATAATGATGTATTCATCTTTCGTTAACCTTAATCAATATCATTTATTATTCATTAATCTTATTTTTCATACCATTACGACACTCTTTAATCAACCTTAACTTTAATTTTTTTCTTCCATATATCACATATAGCTCTTTGACTTAACTAATCTATTACATATTTCCATTTTCCTCTTAGTTATCAATTATTTCTATTAGCATGCCATATATTCCATTTTGATGTCATTTAATATTATATCATTTCATTTTAGCAAATTAAATTACACATGGGTATTTACCTCCTATGGAGCTAATCACTAAATCCAAGCTTTAAGCTTGCTTAGCCTCCTTGGTGGGGAATTCTACCTTCCAAAGATATCTCCTATACATAATCACAACTATTTCTCATTAACTCCAACTATAAATCAACATATATAACTACATGATACCATATATTGCAAACCCTAACTCAAGGACCATCATCTTTCTTACTTAATCCATCAATTACAATATAAATCAACTCCATCTAGCCCTTTAAAATGTTTTCCCCGAAGAATATTCAAGGTTCTACATCTATCTTACCTATTTACAAATGGGTTTCTACCCAATTCAAGTGAATCATATCAATCAACCACAAACTTGTTAAAATAAGAGGGGAAATATGAAATCTTATCCAAAGAAAGAAGAAATCAAGATTGATTTGACGGAAGACTCGAGCTACCTCAACATCCATACTTTCTCTCTCCAACTTTATCTTCTTCCTTGGTGAATCTCTCAAATCTCACTTTGATCTTAGTTTCTTTCTTAGTTTTGGTGTTTGATAAAAAAAAAATCCATAGAGAAACACTCACATGTGGTTCTTAGGTGTGTATGGATGGTCCTTATGGTTTGAGAGTTGATGAAATGGTGAAAAATGGGAATAAGATTGTGTAAAAAGCTTTTATACCAGACCTTTTACTGTCATGAACAAATCCTTCATGGTGATGAATAAAATTCATGAACAAATCTTTCACGATTATGAACAAAACCTATAATGCCCTCTAGTAGAATAAGTGAGTAACATACATAGAAACTGTATAAAAGATATTAGAAATAAAATTGAATAAATGATTAAATTAGAAATAAAAATAAATTTAACTGTTAATATAGTTAATTTGATTAAATTAGACCATATGATTAAATTTCAATTCAGTAAAGACTAGTAAGACTAGATATATGTAAAAAAATTAATTAATTAAAATTAAAATAAAAAGAAAAATTAAAAATTAAAAATGAAGAAAAGAAAAGAACTAGTAAAAAAAAAAAGAGGGTCCAGATTTTCTGCTAAGTCAGTGGAACCAAATATTTTGGTATAAATATGGTAGGTTCTACATTTTTCCATCATTTTTTCTTCACTATTCTTCCTCCCATCAACCAATAGCTCCTTTCTTCCCTCTCTTTCCTCAAGATTTACATCAAAATTTACTTCAAATAAATTGTTCTTGGTAAGTAATCTTGTCTCCTTTTTTATTGGATTGTTTAGAGTTATTAGGTTTATATTGTGACAGTTGCTTGTGCTCCGATTTTGATGCCTATGGAGATTGATTTTGGAGAAGTGTTAAACATGAAACTTTTAGATCTATATCTTAGATTTATAGTTATATAAATAATTTTACAAGATTTGATTTGTGGAATAAATATGTGAAATTGATTGAAACTAGTTCCTAGAGAAGTATCAATGGGATATATCATTTTGTTGGCTTGTTTTGATCAGTCTAAGGGCCAAATTAAAGGAAGCTAAAAACGTAGACATTGTAGCCCTATGTGTTCTCTAGTTTTCTATTAAATTTTGTATATATTCATCTTGTGTAGGCTGAGTTATTATGAAATTATTCATGACTATCCTTTAATTGAGTTGCTTCTAGTACCTGTACAGCTCTAGTAAATTCATATTTTGGACCATTGTAGGTTGAATTAATTAAAGTGTAAACATAAACATATTAGCCCAATGTCTTAGCTAAATTCTTATGAAAACCACATCTTAAGAAGTTGTACATTTTGTGAGTTATGATCACAAATAAGGACACTGGTCGATTGTCACTCTAAGTTAAATTAGTTATATTTTCCCTATTAATTGAGGGCTATAGAGACTGAATGAGTAAAAGTAGTAAACATAAATGTTCTAAATTATCTTATCTAATTTTCCATAAAGTTTCATAACCATTTAATGCACACGTTGAAATATATGAATTTTTAAATTTAGTGTCTTCAAACTGTCCAAGGGCAAAAGACAGAACAAAATTTACAATTTCACTAAGAATTGTCTAATGTTCCAAAAATTCTGAAATTTTAATATGTTGTATTTTTATGTGTTAAATTTGATTAGAAATAAAAATCACATAAATTGGACATATATAGTGAAAGTTATATAGTTAATAGTACTAAAAGGTCAAAGTACCACTTAGGGAAACTTTAGTTATTTATTTAAAACTAAATTAAGAATAAGTATTTTAACAATGTATTAATTAATTGTATTTTCAAATTAAGCATACGGCAAGTTGGAGAACTGAAGAGTAGATGAGTACCATACTTTTGGATTTTGGAAAAGGTCTATTAAGGTCTGTACATATTTGCATTTTAGTTCGGCATTTTATATGTTTGTGTGTATTGATTGTGGGTGTGCTTGCTTAATTAATAACTTTGTGTTCTGTGACATAATAATGAACTTAAGATTGAGTTGGTTATATGTTAGTAGCATGATTTATTGGTTCTAAAGATAGAATGCATGTGATGACATGATTTTAACTTTGTTATTAAATTGTAGTACTAATGTAAAATGAATATTCTTGATGGTAAATCAATATACATGTGATGGAAATAAGTTAATAATGGTTTGATATGTTCATTTCTCTACCTGTGGACTTGAATAAGGATAGATGGTGCACCATTAAAGAGAATTACGATACCGACTCAGTTATGAATTTTAAGGACATAGAGGTCTAGGCTCATGGAGCGCTCCCAGATCCTACTATATATAGATGATGTTATACTCAATAAAGTTGGCCTAGACTCATGGAAATCTCTTGATTGGAAATTTTTCATGAATAGGGTAGCTCAGGCTCGTAGAGCGTTATTTGGATAGTTTGAGAACAAGAGTTGGGCTACTTATATTAAAATGATATATAGAAATTAATTAATTAATATAAAAATACAACGCAAGAGGTAATCGTGTGATATAACATGTCTTATTTATTTGATGTCAATTATATCATAACATGAGCTATGATTATATAATGTGATATATTAAATTTGAAAAATGTGCTATATGTTATCATTAATAAATAATGATGTCGTATATTGGTATGCTCATTCTTTTTGTACTGCATCCATAATTGTTTAAAGTATAATATGAGTATATGTTGTGAACTTGTGTGATTACATGTGTGTACCACTAAGCTAGAGATAGCTTAGTGTGAATTTTTTCCGCACAAGAATTGGAGTTTGTAGATTGTAGATATTAAGTTGACCAAGAAGAAGCAGTCCAAGCCCATATCAGAAGAGACATAGAAGACCTAGCCAGAGGGTTGGTTACTTATTACTTTTGTTTTTTGATTTTGATCATACATTGGGTAGTTGATTCGTTTTGTAAATATATTAAAAATATGTTGAATAGTTAGAAATACTTGACATGTAAATATAATTATAATGAGTTGGTATGTACTGCAAATAGGTTTAAATTAGTATTTGTGATCAAGTGTATGTAAATATAAGAAATAATGATATAAGATGATAACTAATATAGCACGCTTTATATATATATATTTATAAGAAAAAAATTTATATAAATTTTAGACCGATTTATCTTGTGGTATTCTGCTTATATAATGAGATTATTCCTATTATATAAGTGGGGTGTTACAAAACCTTTCATATCATGAACGTCTACAGTAAAAACAGTCAATGCTTATCTTTGACCACGATGTTCATGACTACAAACACTTTGTTCATGGGCGTGAATCGTGCATTTTTCCATTTTCTTCATTTTATTTCATCCCTCTCTTCAAACCAAAGCTAAAATTGACCAATATACCCCATATATACCTCAAATATACCCTCATATACTTCCAATACACCATCCATTTACCCTTCATGTGTCATTTACTCATATGTTTCAACTAGGCCCTCTTTAGCAGGCATTACATATATGATTTCCAAAAGTGCCCTAGTGTTTGGAGTCCAACTCTTACTAGGAAACACTTTAAAAAAATAAAAGTTTCTAATTTTCTGACTACCAGCATGCGACATAGTCATATCATTATGACACAGTCATGTCACACTGTTAAAGCCATTAACACTGTCGTGTCATTTTCTAATAGTATGGTAACAACCTTTGACACGGTCATGCCATTACTTTGTCAGTATGGGCATAAGCTAAAAACCTATGCACGAACTTGCCAATTGGCTCATGCCTGTGACAATCTCGCACCCATGAAACTTTTCTGTACTTGCGACATCGTCAAGTCCAAATTTCTCTTATACATTTTGAATTTCATTCAAAACCATTTTACTTCTTCTTCACACCTTCTATACGTGTGAAGCATTAGGCTCACATTTATATTGGCCACTCAAATCAATACTTCATCTCATGCAGATCATGAGCGGTATCTAGTAACACATTATGGCCCCCAATTGACTGGAAAGTCAGTAGTTTGACTACAAACTTTCCATAAATAGTTATCCATGCAATTCATCACCCTCACTATACCATACTCGGTTCAGAACATAGTCTAAGTGTCAGCTCTCACTAGACTGGCTACGTCACATCTAGTCCAAGTGAAGTTAGTTCTTGTCACTAAGACTTATTATTCTATAAGATATATCTTCGAAGACCACCTTTAAGACATGTCTATTTTGGCCAAAGTTTTCCAAGTAATGATCTCGATAAGAGACTGTATACTCTCCTTCTATCAGGAGTGGTGAATCCTCTATTAACTACTCAACTACCTTTAAATACCTTAAGATGTACCCAATCGGTACCTTATGAGTGACATTGCCTGAGGCATATAAGGAATGGAGTCAAAGTACATAATCAATATCCAAGAAAACCTTGAGTATCTTAAGTCTAAGTTTACTTGCACCATTGTTATAATGAGTCTATCATTGACATTTGAATAGATAACTTATATGATTGTCTCATAGCAAGTCAACTAATGTATTTGGCCACTGTTAGCAAGCATCCACAAGTTAACTCTAAACATCTCATGTCTATAGTTTATAAGATCAACTAATTAATCAAATCAAGGAGTATAACATGTGCTATTTTATCCAAATTAACAATGTCTCATCTTATTAAACTTATGACTAGGGGTTGCTTAGATATGAACACAATTGCATATGATAGGAATCTCACTATCATGATCTCATCATGATTTTCTTCATAATGTGTTTCATATTATAGACTTTTATTAATCAGTTTAAGATCTACATCAATTCATATACAAATGAATACTAATATAATGAAAGAATGCTATTATTAATGTGTACATTAAGTGCCTAAGGTGATGGCTTTAGGGCACATCTCTAACAATCTCTTACTTGCACTAAAGCCAATCACCAATGTACATTACATCATAGGCGATGATATGATTATCATATTCCTTTTAGGGATTTGGTCTAGTGACTCGATCAATTATATTCTGATAAGTAGGAACTCTTTTAGTCATTACATCAAGTTTATCTTTGATTTCTCTAATCAATTGGTAGCTTTGAATACATGTTTAGATCTTTGATGAGACCGTGGTTTCTTTGCTTATGCAATGGCTCCATTGTTATTCCAATCATATTGTATTAACAAATGCTAGGAATCACATCAAATTTTATGATGATTTTACTTATCCAAATTGCATTCTTAGCTGCCTTGGAAGCTGCAATAAACTTTCAATTATGGAATCCATAGTCTTTACTAGTTTGGAACTCTTCCAACTAAATGCACAATCATTTATTGTGAATACATAGCCTGACTAGGATTTTATGTCATCCTTGTCTAATTGGATGTTGGCATTTATAAACTTGCATACCTTAAGCTTACTATCTCTATAAATAAAAAATACATTCATAGTCCTTCTCAAGTACTTAAGGATCTTCTTAACAACCACCCAATGACCTCATTGGGGTCTGATTAGTATCTACTCATAACACTCAGAGCTCAAGATACATTGGGCCTAGTATATAGCATAAGACAAATAATGAATCTAATAGCTAAAGCTTATGGAGTCTCAACCTTACCAGTCTCTTTGTCTTATGTCTTTGGACAAATAGATTTTAGAGAGGGTTATCATATAGATCGTAGGAATAGATTCTCTCTTAGACTGTTCCATACTAACCTCTTTAACATCATAGCTATGTAAACTAAAAAAGACCAAGTAACCTTTTAGATCCATCTCTATAGATCTTAATCCCTTTTTGGTAGGTTACTTTTAAAAGTCATTCTTGGAGAAATATTTTAAGGGTAATAAATAGACTAACTTAGAATTGAGACATCGTTTCCTATAAATAGAATTAAGACATGATAGCACTCCTACTAACCTTTTTGTAAATGTAAGGTTCATCCATATTTTGTGAGAAAACAAACTCTTTGATTGTCTCATCAAATTGGATATTCCAACTCCTATATTGCCCAAACAATCACTAAGATTGGGGGATGAATTGGTTAGAAATTAAAAATTCTTTCACACAACAAAGTAAAGGAGAGTTAAGACTAGAAGGAGACACAAACTTTATAGAGGTTCGAGTGTTAACTAACCCTACTCCTCTCCCCAATTTCAATTGGGTATTTAGTAATCTAACTCTTTAGATTACAAATTCACTAACTAACTCACATCTAGGTATTTTCCCAAGGCTAACACTCAACTCAAAATTCTCTTATGTTTAATGGCTCACACAATAACCAATTCCTTGTAATTTAGCTTACATATAACCCAAATACAATATTACCTAAGTGTTTAAGGCTAAAACTTGAACCCTTACAAAGAATTAAATAAAAGAAGATTGAGAGATTAAATTGCAAGATTTTGGCACTTATGAAGTTGGATTTTCATAAATGGCCTTTTGGTAGGGTATTTATACTGATTACCCACCAATTAGTTATTAGGAATGGGTTCTATAACTCTTTCTAATGTTCTCCTGCAAGTGCATTTAATGCTTCTTGCAGAGACTATTTCCTAGTCATAAAAGTGGGGCTCTTGGTTAGGAAATGACCTATTGTGACATGTGACATCTTCTAGTTGGCTGAAAGCTCTAATAGGTAGTTCCTATACAATTGTCTCGATTGGGACTTCTATTTCTTGATAGTGACATGCTCAAGGATTCCTTGACCGAAAGACTTGGGAGTGTTGACTTTGAGCCTTTCCTAGTCGGGATGCCTATTACTGGTTATGACTCTGGTTAGTCAACCTTTGTTGTTTTAACTTCCTTGATGATATGACACAATTGGGTAGAGGCACCTTCCAACGGTGGTGTCTTTTTGAATTTTTCAGTCGGGCCTTTTCATTCCCGGTCGTGACATTTAGTTTCCCGGGTGGGACAGGCCTTATCTCGATGTCAAAATGTTTCTAGAACTCAAGATGCCCAAGGGGCATATTTTCCTAGTTTGGACTCCATTTTCCTGATTGGGAATTATGTCATAAGCAGGAGATGCTTGTCCCGAGCGGGACTTTCACGTCCTAAAAAATGTCTTGACTTGTTTATAGGGCAAGTTAAAACCAAATGTCTTGAAACTTTGAATACTATTAAAACAACACTAAATGAAGATATTAGTAAAATTTAATTTGATTGTTAAGATCAAAATAGAGATCAATCACCCTTTAATCAACAATCTTCCTCTTTTTTTATTTTGACAATCAAACTAATAAAAAATAACAAATAGATAGTGTAGACATCCACTTCATGTATAGAAATACATATGTATAAAGTTTCATAGCAGTTGAAGAAAGTTTACATGTTGAATAACTAAGTCGAACATTGTTGTTAAAAGCCAAAACTTTTAAACTTAGTTACCAATCCAAAAAGAAGTTGATTTTGGCATATGTTTTCATTATACTTCTCCCCCTTTAGCAAGATAAAAAAGAATTTGGACTCTATAGTATTGGTCTACACCCTTGGATGGTCTTGCAATGGCCTTGCAATTGAGGAGGTATTAGATGTCCAAGAAGTAAATTGAAAGCGGGTAGAAGTGAAAAGGTAGGTATTTTCCTCTATCATCAGGCTAAGGTATTTGGCAAGGTAGGTGATTTGAGCATGAAGGGAGATAATGCCTTTTTTAGTTGGGGCTATTTGATTGAACTTATCAAGGAGAAGAGGGGTAGTTTTGGTGGGTTTATGGTGGACCATCATATAAAGGTAAAAGATATCTTCATGTGTGACTTTTTCATTACTCTCACTTCTTGCATTGATAGTGAAAGTAATGATGCGATTGAGGATGAAATGAGAAAGGGTTTTTATATGTTAGGAGTAGGACTTCTTGCTTAGATGGTTTTTAAGGAAAATTTCTCTCCAAACATCAAGGTGGGTGAGATGCATGCCTTGAAGATTAAGAAGACCAACCTTTTCGAAACCAAAAGCATATGAAAATTATTGCTTATCATCACTTTTTATTAGCAAAACATTCGAAAATGCCCCATAGTAGCCAAAAGGGTGTTTGGCTTCTTTGACCACTTAGAGGGTAGAAAAAAATTATATGGGGAGTTCATTATGGCCATCCTTCATTGGCATGGCAAAGGTGGTCCAACCCATCTCATCTAGAATTATTGTGATCTACTCTTTGACACTAAGCTTCTCCATATCATCCAAACCAAAGTTTTGTTGGAGATGAATTTTTTGTTATTAATGCGTGCTCTTCTTTTGAAAAAGCATTGGAGATGGCCTCATAGGAGTCTAAGTTTGAGAATGAAGTAGCCACGCCCTTCCTTTTGGAAGCATGTGTCTTGGATATGCCTATCTTAGGGGCCATTGAAATAAAGAAAAAAAGATTGAAGATTAAGAGAATTTGGAGGTTTTTGAGAGATAAAGGTTCAAGAGATTGGAATGCAAGGTATATGAAAAAGGAAGAGAATAGGGGTATTTATAGAGTTGGAAGGGTGAAGGTTACTATTTGAGGGATTTGTGAGGAGTTATGACAGAATTGAAACAGTTGGGAGTTGTTTCAAAAAAAGCTATCAGCATAGCAGTCTTGAGCGAGATAGGGTGGTTCCTAATCGGGAACTGTCCAACGGTCAAAATTTTTTGAAACTCAGTACAGTGTCCCGAGTGGAAGGTGTAACGCTCACAATTTAGGGCCAAGAAATAATGCGGTTTTTTAGTGGTATTATGTTGATTAAAAGTAGATCATGTTTGGCATGTATACTTGTTTTACTGGTCAAAGCCGTTTCTTGCTCGGGACAGAAGGATCACGGTTGGGAGAGGTTTCCCGATCGCAATACTGGTTTTCTCGGTCAAGACTTGCCTGTGGACTGCATGATATAAACACATGTTTTTACACCTTTCTCCACTCTTATTAGCAGCCTAGCCGACATCTGTACACCTTAGACACTCTAAAAATACTCACATTCATTCTCCATTGATTTCCCCTTTGATTTAACACTAGAAAACACATTTTATTGAGTTTATCAAGGATTTAATTATGGTTTTCGGAGTTTTTCATCAAGAACATGAGTTAGCTACCAAATAGCCCTTAGAATGGTAGTGTTCATCTCGGTTCTTGATTTCCAAAGGTGATTCAATAAGTATCTCACCCCTCCAACACTTTTAAATTGGGATTAATGGATTATTGTCATAAAAGCTAGGGTTTTCCCAATTTCTTAGTGTGGTTCATTAAGAACAGAAGATATGAAACGATTTATGACCCTTGATTAGTACTAATGCTAAGGAATGGAACAGAAAGCAGAAACGAACATCAGAACGTGAGAGAGACATAGAGTGAGGATTTTCAGCTCCATTGTTTAAGGTTTGTACATATAATCATATTTATTTGCTTTTTGGCTGCATTTTCGCTAGTGTCTAGGTAAATTGGATGTTATGTCTTTGTTTAATGCCATAAATATTGATCCAAAGGTTTGAACATGATGGTATGGATTAAGGACAGGAATCATTCGTGATTTTCATGTTAAATTGCTAAAATATGAGTTAAATGGATTATGACATGTTTAAAATGACAATGTGGACTGTGTATATGATTTATAATGTAACACCTTATACCTATGAATATCACTTATACTTATATCATGTTGTCGTATATGGCATATAATGGAACATACTCCTGTTTATAATGAGGGATTTTTTTTTTGAATCATATAACATTATCACTTTGCAACATTTGACAGCTAAGCATCACATATACACACTATTACATATTTACTAATTTATACATATGCGGATAGACAA
>CATIWF010145776.1:0-15021 GCA_949630135.1 Balakata baccata
GAGCTGTCTTCATGAGATTTGAGTACAAGAGGTTGTGAGGAATTGTTAATGAGAAAATTTTTAACCTCCAATGGTAGAAATAGAGTTATGGTTGTGAATGCATAACAAGAACCAATGTTGGAATTTAGGAATGGACAGAGGTGTTCTTATTTACTACCCCAAATGTAGTATTTCTTGCTGAATGCTAATTCTTTCTGTTTATAGTTTATTCCTATTATAAATAGTTGACTTGAGGATAAAATTTATGTTTACCCTTTGAAGGGAAGCCTGATAAGGCTGATTCTAGTATGGGTCCAGAAATGATGAGGGGCATTGAATTCACTATTTTGGTCAGGAGGAGAAATCATATGAGGAAAAAGTGGTTATGGTCCAAGAATAAAATTAGTATCCATCCTATTCTTTCTAGCACTGTTCTAAATTGTTGTCCTGTTTGGTTACTGATTACAGTTTCTATCACTTAATAAATTTTTGCAGGGACACCAGTGAAGCCTTTTGCTGTATCAGTACTAATCTTATTGTTGACGTGGTAGCTTTTAAAGTATCAAAAGTTACTTTAGACGTTATGGCTGTATTTTAATGACAATTAAATTGCTTCAACATTTCAGAAATCTTGTGAACATGGACTCCTATGTATTTATTTGTGTCACACTCTTTTGGTTGTAGTTTAAATCTTTTCCCTCAAGTTATGCATGTGGAGCTGTTGATATATTCATGGTCCAGTCTGTGTAATGGTCTTTGTTCGTGCATGCGTGTACCAATTCTGTTGCCTTAGAATGACTGTTCTTGTTTTTCTATTTTTCCAGGCAAAAACTATGAGAAAGTATGTGAAATGTGCCACATCACTCTAAATAAAAGTACTGTATATGGTGACAACGGTGCTATCTGTCTTGGTGGAGTGAGAATTGGTGAGTTGTGGCATTATGGTCTTGTAGTTTATCAATTTGCAATAATTTGGATGCACTTAGTAGGTATTTGAAGTTCCATATTAAAATCAAAATTCTCAGATTGCTGATAGAATTTTATGGCTAGTGTCAAGCAATGTATAAAATTTTAATTTGGACACTTCCACGCACTTAATTATTCTTGAATTAATCCATTTTCCTAAATTCCAAATTATTCTTGGTTCCTAAGTGCAGCAAGTGACTTGGCCACGGATAAAATGTTTCTTATTTTGTTTTTGAATTTTCTGTGGTCTTCAGGCACCCCTGCTATGACATCAAGAGGCTGTTTAGAGGGTGATTTTGAAACCATTGCCGACTTTCTTCTTAGAGCTGCTCAAATTACATGTGCAGTGCAGAGAGAGCATGGAAAAATCCAGAAAGATTTTCTTAAGGGTATTCAAATTAATAGAGATATTGTTGAGCTCCGAAACAGGGTTGAGACATTTGCATCCCAGTTTGCAATGCCAGGATGTGACTTTTGAATGTCAAAGGGGCAACCTCCATGCATTCATAAATTATTTTCATTGCTTCCGTGGCTTCCTGATCTTTCTCTATGGTAAACTGCTCATTTTTCCCAATACCATATTTTCATTCATATCTTGTAAATTAAAGTATAGATGAAGTTTCTGGATATCTCGACAGATTATAGCAATATCAATTTTTAAAATTACATTCTTCTGATTTTGTAAAGATTACACGAACCATTTAAAACTTTGTGAAGGCTAGGGTAAATTTATCTCTTGAGCACTTTGTTACTGTTCTGGACCCAATACTTGATATAATTTTAGTATTGACAAATGAGTTAAACATGCTAGACATGTGAATATTTACTTAGGGAGAATAACTGTATCTGTGTTCCCCCTAGTACGGCCGTTATGCAGATTTTAAGGTTATGTGCTGCTTCAGGAGACTGCTTTGACTTATCAGTTTATGTTCATGCATGCTGGCTGATGACAATCATGTTCTTGCTGTTAATCAAACTTGCCTTTTTCTCATTTGAATAATGATCTTGCTGTTATTGATAACTCTGTTGATAAATCGTCAATCTACCATTCCAAGAGGGGAAAAAAAAGGAAAAAGGAAAAATTACCTGGTGCCCACTGTTCTTTCAGCGTAGTGTTGTTATTTCTTTATTCTATAATTGATTTTCAAATCTTGTTGGAGTATGGAAGAAAATGATTGCAGGTGAATAATTAAAGGCTAGGTCCTTCGGTTTAAAGGGCAATG
Source organism: Balakata baccata (assembly GCA_949630135.1). Classification (NCBI taxonomy): domain Eukaryota; kingdom Viridiplantae; phylum Streptophyta; class Magnoliopsida; order Malpighiales; family Euphorbiaceae; genus Balakata; species Balakata baccata. Next base: position 2,169 of record CATIWF010145776.1, read on the forward strand.
ATAATTAAACAATAAGCTGCTTCCCACAGCTTTGCTGCCAAAAATTTCCTGCTTCTGGTGCAGGCAGCTTGCTAGCTAGCTAGCAACCACAGCAACCTTTATTTATTCATCTAAGATATTTGGCCTTATGTTTTCTTCTCCCCTTTTACCCCATTATTATATTACTTTTGTATAAACCAGGCCCCCCGCCCCCCACTGTCTCTCTCATATCATATGGAACCCTTCAAGGGAGACAAGCCATGAATTTCCGGCATGGGACAAAAAGCATGAGATATGGTTTTTATTATTGACCCCTTCTATTTCTAGCATTTTATATTTCTCCTATACCCATAAATAGAGGAAGAACAAATTTGAACATATTATAAAATTTTCATAGCACTAAAACAGAGGAGAGAGTAGGAGTAAACTATTAAAGAAAAGTTGAGAAAGAGAGAGATTGGAAGGCGGAAGAACTTTTATCATGAACTCTACTGCTTCGGAAGTGAAATGAATCAGACAAGCTTGTGTTCCAGCAAGGCTAGACAAAGAAGGCTGCTTTTGAATTTAAAGCTTAAACCAGGAATCGAACAACGGTTTTAAGCACATCCTTCTTCATAATTCTTCTACCCCACTAAAGTTACTGCTCAATACATATATATGAGTGTGAATTGAACCAGTAACAGGAGGGAAACCAATTTGAAAAATACAAAATTATGACAATTAAAAAATATATGTATGTATTGCAAAAGATAACTACAATCCTTTGTCAATGAAACAAGAAGCTTCCATTCGTTTTGTCCAGTTCAATTTAATAAGTGGAACCAAGAAGTTGGTATTTCTTCTGATTGTCATGTCCAAGGAGGAACTGCTTGGTCCTTCTCTCCCTGCTTACTTCAACAACTGTCCTTCAATTTTTTAACAAGTCTTCTCCAATCCAGAATTTCTTCTTTTCTTTTGTTTATATTTTTTTTTCCCAATTTTTGGTTTTAGGGTTTTCACAGACAATATTTAGTGTAATGAACAGGGAAAGAAAAAAATAAAATAAAATTGTTAGAGAAAAGGAAAAATGATGAGAGAAGGCTTAAAGGTACAACAATACCCTGCATTTCTTTTTTTTTTTGGATTGACTTTACCTAAAGCATTCTATTCTCTCTCTCTCTCTCTCTCTCTCTCTCTCTACCTATGACTGCAAAAGTCCAAAAGCTTCTTCCTGCCTTCAACAATTTCATCAAAGAAATCATCCAGCTGGGCAACAATATTGTCAGCCCCAGATCTTAATACCCCAAAACTTGCTCTCAAATTCTCCACTCTTTCCCTTATCTCCACCTCTGTTTCCCAATCCACTGCTACTCCCTGCCCACACCTTCTCTCTAGCTCCCCTCTCAGCTCCTCCATCGCTATCTTTGATCTTCTGTATTCATGCATCAATATCCCTCGCCTCCCGTTTATCTGGTTTATCTCTTCTGCCACTCTCTGTTGCAATCTTGCTGTTGAGATCATAAAAGCTGATCCAAAAAACAAGCACCCTCCTTCATACCCACCTCTCACAAAGCTTGATTCTTGACAGCAATACACTGTCCCATATAACAGTATCATTAGTAGTAATGAGCTCACATTTCTCATTGCATAAAGAACCCCTCTAAATCCATTGAATCCATTCAGTTTCGATTCCATTGATACCCTTTCATCCAACCTTAATGATAATGGCTGGATTCTTGTTTCCATTAATGCTCTGTTTTCTTCCTCCAATCCCAGCGCTTCTCTTCTACACCCAGAAATCGCTCTTATTACCTGTTTTTTTTTTTTTTTCAAGAATTCAATCCATTGTTAGTTATTAGTTGATCATAGAAGAAAGCAAGCAAGAAAGGAAAAAGAAAATCAAGAATTGATGAAACCTGGCGAGAGAGCTGGGCGCTAAGACGGCGATGGGTATCAAGAGAAGAAGTTATATCGAATCCAGAAGAGTAATAGTTTTCTAAGCTGGCTATGCCTGATTTGAGAACAAGACATGCCTCCCAAAGCTTAGAACTTTCATCCATGTATTCATCAAGCCACTTATCACCCACTGGCAAATGGAGTTTCTGAACAAGTAAGGTCAACTGGGAATGAGAAGATCTCAACAAAGAAAGAACCTTTTGAAGGAATTGGATTGACATGAAATTATTAGAGAGATAAACACGTTCAAGATCATCAATTCCTCTTGTAAGAAAAGAGTAGAAACCATTGACAGAATTTGTAGAGGAAAGATCCATTACTATTAATAACAAAGGATTCTAATATAAAACACTGAAGAAGAAGAATAAGAAGAAGAAGAAGAAGAAGAAGAAGGGGGAGAGAAATGGTTATAAAGATGGATGAGATTTAAATTGAGAGAAGAGAGGCATAATAATAAGAGAAAAAGAGAAGATGGGGAAAAAGAAAGAAAAGAAAAGGAAGAATGGAAGGGAGGGAATATCTTAGAAGCTCAGGTTTCTAAGGTTGAAAAGGATTGTTGGGAGCAATGATGAGTGTTTCCTATACAGGGGAAAGGATGATTGGTAACATACCATTTTTATTCTTCAATGGGCAGAAAGGAAGAAAAAGGTAAAAAAATCCAAAAAGAAAAAAAAAAATCAAAGAGCTACAGATTAATTAAGAGAAGAAAAATTATCAAAAAGGAAAAGGGGGCAAAATAAAAGTAAGAAACAAAAATTAACAAACATTACAAGACATGAATTTTTCATGAGCTCTCTTCCAAGTTATTCCTTTTTGTGTGTTATTCTTTTTCTTTTTCAGCCCATTAAGATATTCAGGGGATACAGCAAAATGTGTACATGTAATATTTAAAATCTGTATTTGAGAGAGAGAGAGAGAGAGTCAAGACAGTAAACTAATAAAAGAGTTTGATCTATATAAATTCGATATTCGGAAAAATTTAGTTGTTATAGTATGATTTTGTAAGGGAAAGGTAAAGGGTTGTAGAAAGTTTGACTGTCTAGTTGACTGGGATTCTGCTTCTACAACTTGTAAAATTCTTTCCAATCCATTTAGATTCAAGTATTAATTTTCCATACTATTTTGATTTGAGTGCTCCCTTTGGCTTCTTCTTCCCCCTTTTTCTTCCTCGAGCTACTGACTTTGCTCCTTTACTTCCCTTCTATATATCCTATTGAAATTTGTGGGTTTTGTTTCTCCTAGATATTTCTTGTTTTGTTGAATTTTTCAAAAGAGTGTGGAAATGGGAATGATGAGGTTTTTTGCACAACCTTCTTCAATGAAAAAATGAAGTATTTTTTAAGTCTTAAAGTTATATAGATTCAATATTTTTTATTTTTCTTTCACTATAGACAAAATTGGATTCTCATGTCCTTTAGCCCTTTACAATCATTCATTTTCAGTAAACCTAATAACTTAATCCATCCAAGCCTTTGACTAGGAAGAGCTTTAGGACCCATCAGACGGCGGATAGAAAAGAAAAGATCTTTCTCGACCTAGTCTTGTAATCTTTTGATCAAATATATTATTTAGCTACCAAATATTTTGCATTTGACCAATGGGGTTCTTAATAATTAATTGGTCCTAGTTGGTAATCAAGGGCAATAGAATACTTGAAGTTGTAGGGAAGCAAAGCTTTTTTTTTTTTTAATTATTTTTTTTTCCTTTATTCTCTTGGCAAATATTATATATTTAATCCATATTTACCGTATTTTTTTATGGCATGCTTAATCATATATGTATATGTGTGTTGTTATTGAGTTGGGGAGGTGGGGGACCATGAAATCTCTATTAATATTGAGTTAATGTTTGATGTCATGAAATTTGTTTTGGAAGAGTGGTCGTGGGTTTTTGGAGAATGGGACATCTAAAGAATATTAGTATGTTGGTCTTTTGAGATTTCATTGGAAAGCCAAGAAGAATTAAGGGGCATTATTTAAGGTTATGGATATGGGCACCCATTCTCTCATTAGGTTTTAGGGAGCACTCCACCTATATATAACTTGTAATCCTAAGATTTAAAGTTATTAATGTGTAGCTGAATTTTTTTTTTGCTTTAATCCTTCGTCATGCCATTTCATAGCGGGCTAGAGATAATAACAGATACAAATTTTGTAGATATCTACATCTATCCATACCTATTTAAATTCTAATGGATAATTTTATTTGGAATGAGTTTGAGTAATCATTTTTTAATTTGTCACGAATTTGGATATGGTATGGATAGAAGCTTTCAGGTACTCGTTATCCGATTATATATATAATTTATTCTATTGAAATTTAATAAATTTAATAAATGTAATAATATAATTATTTATTTTTTATGTGTTTCTAAAGTTTGATAAATTACAAATGTAATAAGACTTTGAGATTAAAATATAATATTTTTTATCATAATGGATAATATATAATTTTATTGCTTTAATATTATTTTTGAATAATTTGAAAGAATTATGTTAATTTAAATGTGTTGAATTAAATTTTATGTTTTATTTTATCTATTTTATTTGATTTTGTAATAATTTATAATAGATTGTTTTTATATTTTTAAAAACTCTAATTATTCAATTAGTTTAAATTTTGTTTTAATTTAACATTTTGAGTAATAAATGAGTTTGAATATTAAACGGATATTGTTAATCGGATTTGAGACGTATACGGGTATTAACATTAAAATTTTAAACGGATTTACGACGAATTCAGATAATGATATATATAATCAGGTTTGGGTATAATAATTTTTGTGGGTATCATCTGCGTAGTCATACCTACTACGGGCAACTTGTTGGCATTCATTAAGTAGCATATAAATGAAGAAGATTAAACTAAGACTTTCAAGAAGGGAAAAAGAAAAAGAAAAGCTAAATAATCACTAAGAGCTTCCCATTTTCGCCAATTGCCAATGAAGCAAAAATGTTTGTAAAAATCACATATATATGCCAAGTCTAGATTAAGTAACTGAAAGGTGGGGACGGAATTGTTGGTTATCTATGGCAGATGATGAATTTATTACGAAATTGAGGTACTAAATTACAAGCAAAATTCATGCCAACCAAACACAAAAGTCAAAAATAAATGATAAAATTCCACATGGGGTGGGTTTATAAAATTAATAGAGTTTATATTGGCTTGCACAATCTTTACTCTAAAGTTAGTTTTTTAAAAAAAAAAATTAGATTCAAACCTGTTGATCTACTAAATTTTACAAGGTTTACCAGCAACTGCTGGATCTGAGCGTGAGAGATGAGTGATAAAATTCCATGTTAGGTAGGGTTTACAAAATTAATGGAGTTTATATTGACTTAAACAATCGTCTACTCTAGAACTAGTTTTTGGAAAGAGTTAGATTCAAACCTATCGAATTTTACAACATAATTTTGGTAAATTCTTAATAATTAATAATTTTTACAAAATGGGTAGCCTAGAAATTAAGGTTAGCCCTTTATATGTGGGTCCATAATTGGAAAGAAAGTAAACCCATTTGATGGATAAGACTTTTAATTAATTGGCATATATCACTTTCATTCCATCGTCCAATTTAGTTATGAAAACCCTAATTTGGAGAATGTTTCATTTTCTTGTTAATGGCACTAGAAGGATACAACTGGATGGTTCTGTATGCCCTCTCAATTATGAAAATGATACCAAGGAGTAATTATTCAATTTCAATTTTCATAAAAGGAAAAAGGAAATAGTAATTAATATTATAGAGAAAAAGGAATATCCAATCAATTCAAGAAGTGAGAGTTGATATGCTTAGTCTTTGCAAATTGCTTATCATATTAATTCCCAAATTTATTTTGAGGTTACTGTGAAGGGACCACTCACATACTTCTTTTCAATTCTTCATCTTTGGTAATTAATGATAGATAGAAGGGTGGGCATACCCAAAAATAGTGCTTGGCTAGTTTATTCATGGGTGTCATTATTTAAATTATTACAAAAAAAAAAAAAATTGGACTAAAAATTCACATTTGAAACTTTACAATATTCTGATTATCATATTAATATCATTAAACTAAAACTTATTAATTTTGTGATATATTATTATTTCTTTGCATTTCATTTTTAAGTCTTCAATTAATGTATTCCATCCGGTCATAACCAAGGAATTTGTATTTTCTTTTTATTTTATTTCTTCTTATGCATAGAACACTTTTAAATTTCAACTTCCATTAATTGGCATTTGCAAGTGTTAAATGCTTGCAATCAATAACGACGGTGAAGAATGAAAGGAGGGAAAAAAAATCCTTTTTTTTATAAGAAAATTTATAATATTTGCAAATTACAATAAACTATTTGTTTGAACCTTTTTTAAAGACTTTAATGCACAAAATAATTGAATACTTAAACCTCAAGCTCAGGCTTTTCCAATTAATCCGACGGAAAGGCTAATAGCAGCCATACACCTATGAGTTCTTCTTTCTTCTACCCCCACATCTATTTCTCACTTACACCACACCCTCTACTCTTACATGATTTTGCGTGCTCTATGATATATTTATATAAAAATTCAGTATATTATATTATCTCTACAATAATCCAACTATACAATATTACATTTTACTGTTTTCTTTACAGTAATTTATGTGAATATAATAAGTAATATAATTAAATTAATTTATAAATAATATAATAAATTGAATTTATCTAACAATTCCTCGTATTTATATACTTTACCGGTACAACTCAACAATAATTATCATAGAAAATTATCAGAAAAGGGAAAAGAAAACTAATCAAATTTCGCAAATTCCTAAACCCTAACCACCTCTTTTCTCAATTTTTTTTCTTTCTTTCCACCATCTTTCTAAAAAAATGAGAAGTGATTTTTGGCTATTATTGACCTCAAATTACTTATCTTTAATTTTTTTATCAATTTATTTATAAAATAAGTGATTATTCCACATATCTATATTTTTATTTTGTTTGTTTTATTTTTTATGATTTCATCGTTTTATTGCAATATTTGGTTTTGTCGTCTTATTGCGACATTTTGTTTTCATCATCTTGTTGCAATATTTTTGAGTATGAGAAATTTAGATATGCAAAATATTTTCGATCCAAAACAGAGAAAACAAATTAAATTATAATTGTCAGTATGTTGCAGAACTGAAATTATATGCATTTTAGTCACTATAATATTATCAAATTTGTGAACTTTAAATAAATTTATTATATTATTAATCGGAATACTCCATAATTTTTAAAAAATTTATATATATTTCCAACAAAATTATTTTTCTTATAAAAAAAATACAATAATTATCATTAAAGGTCTTAGTAGAGTGAAGTTTTTACTTTGTGTAGAGCAATTAAATCATTGATTTAAAAGAGAGAGAGAGAGAAATGAAATCACTGGGCCTAATTGTAAAAAGAAAGTATAAAAGGGTAAAAGTTTACCTACAAATTGTACAGGACATGTGGCAATCAGGAAACTACACAACTGGATGATAATAATCATATGCTCAACCTTCCAAAGTAGGATTTTGCCACTATTCTCATGGGCCACCTAATGATCTTTCAGTACCCAAAATCTCTCATATTTTTATTTTTTTTTGAATTAATTAAATTAAATAAGTTAAAAACAGAAGAAAACCCAAATACCCTAAATCAAAAGCCAAATATTTTGGGTCCAATCATGAGGATTATAATCTACAATTCTACATCTTGCTTCTTAATTGTCTATTTTGAAAACCATTGTTAGCCTTACCTACCAATATGTCATTAGCAAATGATTAAATAAATAAATAAATAATAAAAAATAAGATAACTCTTACCTTAATTAGTTTGATTTTTTAATTTTATAAATTGGGTCAATAATATATATTTATACCATAATTAATTTTTTATAATTAAACTTTTATGTGATGAATATGATGGAAAATAATTGACTATGTTTAGAAGGAATTTTCTTTTCTTTTTTTAAGCAAATGGGATCTCTACTTTTATGGCAAAAACTACAAATACAGTAGAAAAGATGCACAAATTATTTTGGTAAGTGATATTGAATAGGGGGGTTTTTGCTAATAAGATAGAGGCAATAAATAGAGTAGGTAGCTAGATTATATACTATATAGTGAGTGATTTGAGAACAAAATCTCCCTAATCAATGGGTTGGAATTTGATTGAGAATATATTCTTAATTATATAAGATTTACGTGTGGCCAACTTTTTTAGAGGGTGGTGATGGGTCCCAAACACATTATATTGACATGACCCAAGAGCTGTCTAGACGTGGGATGGGGTAGCAGCAAATTTTGCCCTCTTTCTTTTGTTTTCTTTTTCTTTTTGGCTGATTTTATTTTTTGCTATATCATAACGTTCTATCCACTAACAAATTTTTTTTGGATCACCAAAGTTTAATTATGTGTTTTGTGGGTGATCGTTAGAAGAACAAGAAAATGAAGGAGAGATTGGTCAATTAGATGTTAATATGATAATGATTAAGCTTTTTTGAGAGTTGTGATTGATATATTTTTTTCTTTATAATATATCTTGTGTTAAAAAAAAATGAGGGTCAACCAATATATACTAACATATACAGAAATTTTATGCAATATAATTTATATATATCATTAAACAATCATTCAACCACCAACAATCTATTTTATTGGCAGTCACTCATTAAAAATAAAAGAATTTATTTTAGAATATTTTATTATGTTCTAATTATAAAATAGCTTTTTAAAAAATATTGGGGTCTAATGACCCAAGGGGGCTAGAAATGAAATGATGATATGAGAACAAAGGACCCAAATATCATTCCCAAGAGACCACAACGAACACTTTGGGGCTATAGACCTATAGCCCATTGCAATTGGCTCCGTTTGACTAATATTGGTGCCTTGATGGTGAGAGGGGGGGAGAAGGAAGGATAGGGTGATGATACAAATAAAAGATAGTTCTTTACCTTTATAGTTCAACTAGGCCAAAACCCACTTAAGGATTCCTTTCCTTCCCACTATAAGTACCTTTTATCCGTCTCTCCCTCCTCCAAAAGGGGGGAAACTCTTCTTTTAAACTAAGATAATATAAGTAGGAGCCTTGCTTTTCTTTTCTTTTCTTTTTTAGGCTTTAAAAATGGGGGTATCTACCTAATGAGAACCTTAGGGTGTGGGGAGGAATATTATTATTATGATTTTTAACTTTAGGTTTTACTTTATTAGTTATTCTTTTAATTTAAGTTTTTTAGATTAATAACATAAATTATGCCAATTCTTATGACTGTATTGCAATATAAACGAGAGAAAAGAAGTCACTGTAAAAACTAAAAGGGAAAACTAATGGGTTTAGTTGTAGCAAATAGAGATTATGGTCTAAAGTAATTAAGACCATGAAAGTCGATTTTTAGATTTGTGTGTAATTTCGGTTGGCATTGAAGGGGAGAGAGTAGTTGAGTGGGTGGAGAAAAAGGCTTTTACATTTAATACCAAATGGCAATGAATGTAAGGGTAATAGGCCCCCATTATTATTAGATGCTTTATGCAAGAGTTGTAAAAAGTTGTTCCATAGCTAATCAAATCCCTTGTTCAAAAAGGCCATCTTGCTGCTGCTTGGTCCTATGTACTCATTTCTCTTAGGAGGAGCCGTCGAGCCGAGGAGGAGGAGAGGGAAGGACGCCACTGTAGACCTCAGCCGCATGTAATAATTTCTCTGTAGCTCGAAAAATAAAAGCCTATATGGCTATATTTGGAAAAGCAAAGAGAAAAAAAAAAGGTACGCAGTATAATTATAAATGGTGGCGCCGGCAGAAAATGAAGGAAGCACGCCCAGTGGGACTCGAACCCACAATCGCCTGATTAGAAGTCAGGCGCCTTATCCATTAGGCCATGGGCGCCAGATGGCTCTTCAGAAACCCAAATTTTTTTGTTAATTAATTGGATCAATCTGCCTTTCAAGCAGGAAGGGGTTGAAGCAATGGACACACAACTATACTTCATTGACAGAAAGCACCATCATTCAATTGAGTAAAATAGATTTCTCCAACCAATGTTATGTTATCGCTCAATTCACAACATCTTACACTGTGTTACACAAATTTAACAACATTAATTCCTGTGTTTAATGATCTCAAAAGTCTGTGATGGAAAAGAAATTAGAAACTAAACCAAAATTGTTCAGGTATTCACTTCACGAACATATCAGAGTACACAAATCCTGTGTTCTCGCTTGTGAAATGTTGGTAAACGGGAAAACTCTGAACTTTCCATTGCCCATGCAGGTCAAAGTCGTCTCCGTATCACTTAACATAGTCTGCACTAACATTTCGTTGCATCAGATACCAAAAAACATTAATTTAAGTGTGATTTCTTTACTTACAATTTACAAACAATTAAATCCAGTTAAATTTACCAAATAATGTACCTCCTAGTAATAGGAAAAGAAGAAGAATTAATTCCTCTTAGATGCGAGATTTTTCTTGGCATTTAAACCATCCCTGAGAATAATTCTAACTATAGGCGCAAAAAATAAGAACTATACCTCACAAGAAGTTGTCACATCATTGCAGCTCCATCTTTTGGAAGGAATGCAGTCAAAATACCCACACCATCTGCAATACTTGCTTATATTAACGCCCAGGAGTGTTGTCACAAGAAATCCGACGAGTCTGCAAACAAATAGAAGCTCCTTTTAGGATCAGAAAGACCACAATGACAAGAAACAGAAGTCAGTTTTTGATATAAATAAAAAAACCCACAGAAAAGCAAAAAGAAGAAGAGAAACAATCCTCAGCATAGGCCTGTCGAGTTTCTGCTTCAAGTTAATGGAACTTTTGACATCATAGTCATGAAGACCTGATTTATTTTGAGCCAAATGCCTGATCTGAGGGGGGAAGAGAAGTACAAATCCAAGTAGAAATCCTGATATGAGACCCCCTATGTTTGAATAGTTGTCTGTGTAAGGTAGTAAACCAAGCATGAAATTAAATGTCAAGACAACGAAAAGTATCAGCACAGCTGCAACCTGCTATCGAGTAAAGAAGGAACAATGAGCTAGTCGATAAAATCAACGAGGAGAAATAAGTAGGGCATAAGAAAAGAGAGAGTGCAGGACCTTATTAGTGTAAAATTTCCTGTTCCTTAGAAGAGCAGAGACAGTAGCCCCAAGTAATCCAAGTTGAGCACCAGAGGAACAAACTACCGGGCTATCTCGAACACAAAACGCAGTCACCAAGGGGCCAAAAAAGGCAGAAAGTACGTAGATTAATCCAACCCTTACTGCACAAAATAAAAGAACAGAAGGGAAAAATCATTGTTCAGAAACAGCATAACATAAGCTGTGTTCTTATGAGCAGAGCAGAAACTACAATTCCCTTGCTTACATGGTCCAAACTCTTGCTCCAGGTAAATTCCTAGAAAGATGACACAAGTGAGGTTGACAATCAGGTGGATGAACCCAGCATGCAGCCAAGGACATGCGAAAAGATGCCAAGTTTGATGTTCCACCAACATTGTCTTGCGAAGGGCCCCCACTTTATCTAGCCTGCAATAGAAGCAGAATTTCAGCAATGTATATTCAGTCACACATGCTGTTGCATCTTCAGAGAACTTAATGCCAAAGGCTAAAGACTTTCTGAAAGAGCTTCAGTTTGATCTTGGCACAGCACTAACAGAACTTATCAGGGTTTGTCTTTTAATTACATAGTAACAATCAAACCATTTTTTATCTTTGTTATTTCAAAATCATTTTCGTTTATTCTTCCCCTCGAACCATATTTTTCTTTTAACCAGTAGGGTAGAAACCAACAAACATGGAAAAACTATCCTAGAATCTGATTACAGTTAATGAACCTTTCGGGATTGGAACTTTTCCCCAGTTGTCGACATTTGACAACAATGGTGAATGGTGTATATATAATGAATACAAGCATTATTAGGATACAATGAATGGAAGAAGATAAACAGCACTAACTAATTGAGTATTTCTTACAGTGCCCTACTGAAAACATCGGGATAAACAAATAAAGAATAATTTAAACTAATCACAGGCACAAATAAATTGATAAGAGGCGAGTTATAAAAAAAAAAAAAAAGCCATTGCACCCAAAATCATTCTGTTCCTTTCCCAAGGCTTTTCAAAGGAACCAAACAAGATCCAATGAAAGTTCAGAATCCCCATTTCCAACGTTCAAATTGAAATTCAGCAACACGTAGAAAGCACTAAAAACTCCAATCAGCATATGGAAAAGACCATTCATCTTCTTCCTACCGCATTTCTAATACCACACTGTAAATACCATTCATGCAACTCTCTTTGCTTAATCAAAATGACAGAGAACGCAACAAACAACAATTTACTTGCCCTTGCATATTCTCAAATAAACCCAGAAATCAAGCAGAAGTGCTAAAAGGAAAAATGAAACGAAATCAATTAAACCCAAGAAGCAGTCTCCCTGCTCCTGATATGCCCCGGGACGACCGATAGATCATGAAAAACCATCTCAATTACTTGAAATTCCAAGAAAATAAAAAAGTTAAGGAAGAAAATAGATGAATGAATAAAAACCAAGAAGGCTAACGTGGAAGCAGAGGGACCGAGCAGGGGATTCTCGGAGAGAGGCTGAAACGACAATCTGCCGAGGGCTTTGACGGCGCAATCACCGTGAGAATGGTTCCAGCAGTCATTGACGATCATTGTAGCCACAAAGGCTATCAGGTGGAAGATAACAAATATGGAAACGAGCCAAGTGTCGCTTCTTCTTCGTCGAGCGCGGGATTTGAAGAACGGCGTCTTATGAGCATCACGAGATTCGCCGATTTCGAGGTTTATGTCCGCTTTGGGCGTTTCTTCCATCGGGGACTTTTATTCTGCAAGAGAGTCACGGGTGTGTCTTTGCCGTAGACAGCAGTGTGGTTTTCATTGAGAGAGAAACGAAGCAGCCGAAGCTTTTTTGGTA
>CATIWF010145778.1:0-20166 GCA_949630135.1 Balakata baccata
CTCTCCCATCATAGTATTGAGTTATTTGTTTTAATTGGGTATTGGGCCTTAGGAGCTCATCGGGCTCAGGCCGGGTAATTCCTTCTAAAATCCATTCTTCTGGAAGAGATATTTCTCCCCATTGGATGCTCCTAGGTGTTATAGCATCTGCTTTAGTAAGATCGGTTTGTAAAAGAAGAGTTTCACCTTTTTTACTATGGAATCTAGCACCTGTAGCACCTATATCAAAGACAGATATCATGGCTTTATAATGAATTCTGAAAATTAAAGCAACTGGAATAGAACCTTCAGGCATTTTGTAATTATGAGGTTTGATTTGTAAAATTAAGGATTTTAAGATATTTTTATCATGTAAAGAAACAGAAAAGTTTGGATAGCAATCAAAAGATATAGGACCCATACATAGATTGGATTCAACTCAACTTAACAAGGAATCTTCAAAATTTGTGAATCTAGCATCTCTAAGAACAGCAAAGAATGGAAGTATTTAAGCCTTTTTTAGTTAGGGGTTTAATACCTACTTGAACTAATCCTATATAAACGTATTTATATTTTCTATCTATGTGTTTTTTAAGGAATTTTGACTAAGTAACTGGATAGTCTCAAAAGGTCTGGACAATTGTATGTCTCGTTCTTCTGTTTTGAAGCAGAATTAGAAGATGTAGTTCTACAGAAAATGGAATCCATAACTATAAAGATTTTATAAAGAAAATTTAAGGTCTCTCTACAATCCTAAGCAATTCCTGGGTTTTACAGCCTCTAAACTTAAGGACTTACTTCCCGAACCTTCCTAGGCAAGGAACACTCAAGAGATCTTAAAGATCTGAACTCAAACTTTATAGATATTAAACCAATTTTCTATATACTACCCCCCCAGGCTCTGATACCAAGACACTCAAAGATTGTAGGGGAAAATAAATGTGCAGAAATATAATAGCAGAAGTTAGAAGAAATAAATAAAAGAAAATTAAATAAAACAGAAATTTAAATTATTTAATATGCAGAAAATAATTAGATGTGCATATATATGCATGCTTGTAGCATTTTAAATGTATATTTTATACATATTGAACATTATTTTGGCATGAGCATAAGTATACATGTGATATGCCATCCCATGGTTGCACAAATTTATATGCATATATGTACCACTAAGCATTAGGTTGCTTAGCGTATGGGTGTTTTTGCACGCAAGTTTTGTGCCGATAGATAGAGAAAGTTAACTGAAGAAAAGAATGCCCATCAGAGACCATAGTGCAGACCTTTGGGGTCGTTGATATCATGACATTTTTATTTTTGTCATATGTCATATGGGATATGAGTAGTTGGTTTTGTATATGTCTATTAGATTAAAGAACATATATTTATATATGATACAATTCTGTAAACACCAGGCCAGTTTAGCCTAAACTGGATGAATGATAGTTTTATGCATGATATAAGATATGGACTAATATGTTAAAATGGTAACATAGAAAATATTTGTATGAAAAGATGTTAAGAGATAATAATATAAGGAAAAGAAAAGGTTTTAATTTTCACAAGTTTTCTATAACGGAAAGTCTATAACACTTGCTTATATAGTTGGGTTAATCTTAATTATATGAGAGAGTATTACAGGTTATGTCCAAAGAGGCACCCTTGACTTAAGATTTATATTTTATCAGATGAAGTTCCTTAGAGGCTCAAAGTAGTTGGAGTTTTCCTATAACACCCCTCGATATCACTAGAATTCTCTCTAATTATACAGAAGAATGTTACGATGCACGAGATTTAAAGCCTATTCAATTTAAAACTTTTCCCTATATCATGGCCATGATAATTAAAGTTTACTTTACAGACATTAAAACCCCTTGAGTTACACCCAGCTCAAAAATAATAATAGAACTTTTCAAAAGCAAAAACAAAACTAAAATTTTTTATTACACTCAAATCCATAAACATGACATATACATGTATCATCACCCTTCCAATGCCAGCTTGACCTTTAACTCCTCGGGCTCCATCTTCTCATCAACTCCAACTTGTACCTCAATCCTGCATATGAGGGAGAAACTACACACACGCTAAGAAAAGTAAAGCTTAGTAGTACATAGTATCACATAAGTCTAAGCATTTTGTAATTATATATATACATATACTCTTACCAATACCTTTACCTTATCCTTGGATGAGAATTACCTCTTTCCTGTGTTATACTTGTTCCCATTTCCATATCTTCAACTACCTTGCAATCAACCTTTTATATAATACAAATGTACATATACACATATATACAACCACCCCTACAAAAAGTGGCATAACAATTCATTATACACACCTTGACACATTATTCAACACAAATCCAAGACTCATCCAGTCTTGCCTAGCATTTCTTATGCACAAACAATAGCAATCAAAAGTGCCCAAATACATGGCCTCAAGCAACCTTGTTCCTCCAATTTGAGAGTGCCTAAATACCGAACCTCAAGCCACCTCAATCAGTAAGACTAAGAGCGCCCAAATGCCAATCCTCAAGCCACTTTGACCCCCAACTATGGTACCATGCTTTGTTCTACCCTTTCTCTAGTTTGAAAACCTCATCCAAACATTTCACATATATCACAACATTTTTCACATAATTAAATCATAAAATCATTTGTTAGTAAGGTTCACAACCAGTGTCAATCAACTCAAACACTTGCCATTAACCGATTTTCATCACACTTTCTTTTATTTTTTATTTAAACATACCAACCATGTTCCTTCAATTCCCTTTTTGCATTTACAACACATTCCATTTTTCGTTAAATCTCACTTTCATCATTTTCCTCTTTATCTACTGTTTATGCCTTAAACGTATCGAGTCCCTATTTTTAGGTCTCAACATTCATGCCCTTAGCATACTAGTTAGCATTCATATAATCACTTAAAACCCACCCATGATGCGTTGACATCCCATTACCATTTCCCTTTTGGTTCATAAACCACTTTCTCATTCTTATGCATGCATATTTAACTCATCTATGTATTATTAAATATATTTTAACTATTCTTTCAATCATTATTACCTTTTTTCATTTATTATTATCATTAACAACGTTTACATATGCCAATATTCCTATTAAAGCCAGTTACATGCCATTCATTATTCTTAGTAACCCTCTTAGTATTCATTTCCATTTACCTAAACATTCATTTTGTGTCATTTACCCTCCTTAACATCCATTCCACATTCATAAATTTGACTTAACATGCTAATAACCTCATTCGAATATTCAATTTACCGAAACAACACATAAATAAGCATTTAAATTGAACTAAGACATATACGTGTACATACCTCTAAGAAGCCATGAAAAACTCCAAGCTTTGGAGCTTATCCAATCTCTTTGATGGCTACTCCACTATCCAAGACACTCTCCAATCACATATATATAACCACACATAAACTATATAAAGCTTGAAATCACAAAACCCAAGCCTAGCTCTTCAAGCTAGGTCTTTGATCACTTAAACCCCACTAAAAACATGGTCAACCACTTACTCTAGCATTAATACGAGTTTTTCCTCAAGAAAACTCAAAATTGCTCTTCAATTCCACCAACTTACAAATGGATCTCCACCTAATTTCGGGTAACCCTTATCAACCACTTGAGAATCACACTAAAGAAATGAGAAACCATAATTTCTTACCTCTTAATGATTGAAATCAACACTAATTTGCAAGGGATCCCGAGCTTCCTTCGAAATTCCTGCCTTCTCTCTCTAAAACTCTGCCCTTTCATGCTTTTCTCTCCAAATCCTTAATGAATCTCACTTTAAATAATAAATCTTGTGTTTTGAAAGCTAAAATTTGAGGAGAAATTGAGGAATTTACCTTTAGAGTGAGAGGAGACTGATGGCTAGGGTTTTTGGCTTTTAAAACTGAGTGAAAATGAAAAAGAACAGGGCTGAACCTATTTGTAGCAGACCTGTCACGGTCGTGACTCCTTTAGTCATGCCTATGACACTCGAAAGTCACCAGAACACAGTCACAATCGTGACTCCTGCAGTTACCCCTGTGACTATCTCATAGCTCACTTGATTTTAATGACTTTTTTCCCCCAAACTCTAAATCTAAGCCATTTTTACCCAAAGACCTTACATAAGCTTCAATTAAGCCTTAATATGTCGATAATATACCTCTCATATACTCTAACATGTCTCTTAAACTCATATGACAATTAAGCCTAGCGAGCATTACAATTCTCCCCCTCTTAGGAAATTTCATCCTCGAAATTCATATAAGGGTTCCTACTAACAACACATTACTTTACTTACACCACCATACTGCATTCCTATGTCATATCCTTGTCTCCATTATTTCTCTCATAATCTCTAATATGCTGTTACCCTCTAATACCACATTACCATCCATGTTACCTATAAAATCAACAACTCCATACTCCCTAGAGGAGTATGCTACAACATCACCTATGTTATCAACCATAAAAGACCAACTATCTATTGTATAAGAAACACCGGGCCTTGGTCCCTCTATATTGGGTTATATTTTGAAAGACACAACACAATACTCAAACTTACAATGCTAGCAACTCCTAGCCAATTTCATCCTTTGGCATCCGGAGGGTTATACATATACTCTTATAGATACCTTTACCTCATCCTTGGACGAGAATTACCTCTTTTCCGTATTACACTCGTTCCTATTTCCATATCTTCAACTACCTTGCAATCAACCTTTTATACAATACAAATGTACATATAAATGTACATATATATATATATATATATATATATATATATATACAAGCAGCCCCACAAAATGTGGCACAACAATTCATTATACACACCTTGACACACTATTCAACACAAATCCAAGACTCATCTAGTCTTGCCTCGTATTTCTTAGGCACAAACAATAGCAATCAAGGGCACCTAAATACCAGGCCTCAAGCCTCCTTATTCCTCCTAGTTGAGAGCTCCTAAATGCTAAGCCTCAAGCGACCTCAACCGATAAGACTAAGAGCGCCCAAATATTAGGCCTCAAGCCATCTTAGTCTCGCACAAACCATGGTCAAAAGTGCCCAAATACGTGTCTCAAGCCACTTTGACCCCGTATCATGGTACCAGGCTTTGTTCTACCCTTTCCTGGGCATGCAAACCCCATCCAAACATTTCACACATATCACACATTTGAATGTCATAACATTTCCACACAATTGAATCATAAAATCATTCATTAGTATGGTTCATAACCTGTGCCAACCAACTCTATTCTAGGCCTAAAAGCCCCATATAAACATATCATAAACACAACCTTTTCCCATCAAATAAACATTTAAAAAGACCCTATCATGACTAGGGTCATGGCCTACCTGGTCACAAACCCAATTGGGAACCCTTCTATACTTCTTGACCAATTGAGTCGTGAACATGACTCTAGAAACTTAGCCTTTACCCAAGTTTTAACAATCCAAAACATGCACAATACACACAACTCTCTAAGGTTAGCCAATTGTAGTCATTTCTAGCAACATTCTCATCACAATTCAAGATAAAGAACATGCAACATGCATATTATAATTATAGCACATATTTAAATGGCATTCAATCAAACACTTGCCATTAACCGATTTTCATCACACTTTCTTTCATTTTTTGTTTAAACATACCAAACATATTCCTTCAGTTTCCTTTTTGCACTTACAACACATTCCATTTTTCATTAAATCTCACTTTCATCATTTTCCTCTTTATCTACTATTTATACCTTAAACATATCAAGCCCCTATTTTTAGGTCTCAACACTCATGCCCTTAGCATACCAGTTAGCATTCATGTAATCACTTAAAACCCATCCATGATGCGTTGACATCCCATTACCATTTCCCTTCTGGTTCATAAACCACTTTCTCATTCTTATGCATATTTAACTCATCTACATATTATTAAATATATTTTAACTATTATCAAATATATTTTAACTATTCTTTCAATCATTATTGCCTTTTTTCGTTTAATATTATTATTAACAACGTTTAATATGCCAATATTCCCATTAAAGCCAGTTACATGCCATTCATTATTCTTAGCAACCTGCTTAGGGTTCATTTCCATTTACCTAAACATTCATTTCGTGTCATTTGCCCTCACTAACATCCATTCCACGTTCATAAATTTGACTTAACATACCAATGACCTTATTCGAATATTCAATTTACCAAAACAGCACATAAACAAGTATTTAAATAGAACTAAGACATATATGTGTACATACCTCTAACAAGCCATGAAAAACTCCAAGCTTTAGAGTTGTCCAATCTCTTTAATAGATACTCCACCATCTAAGACACTCCACAATCATATATATATAACCACATATTAACACATAAACTACATAACGCTTGAAATCACAAAACTCAAACCCTAACTCTTTAAGCTAGTTCTTTGATCACTCAAACCCCACTAAAAATGTGGTTGACCACTTAATTTAGCATCAATACAAGTTTTCTTCAAGGAAACTCAAAATCACTATTTAATTCCACCCACTTTGAAATTGGTCTCCATCCAATTTTTTGTTGCCCTTATCAACTACTTGAAAACCACACTAAAGAGATGAGAAACCTCAATTTCTTAACTCTTGATGAATGAAATCAACACTAATTTGCAAGGGATCCTGAGCTCCCATCGAACTCCTTGCCTCCTTTCTCTAAAACTCTGCCCTTTCATGCTTCGCTCTCCAAATCCTTGATGAATCTCACTTTAAATAATAAATCTTTTGTCTTGAAGGCTAAAATTTGAGGATTGTGGAATTTACCTCTGGAGAGAGAGGAGATCGATGGCTAGGGTTTTTGGCTCTTAAAACGAATGAAAATGAAAAAGAATGAGACTAAACCTATTTATAGCAAACTTGTCACGGCCGTGACTCACTTAGACACTCGAAAGTCACCAAAACACTTCACCTCGACAGTCACAGCCATGACTCCTACAGTCACGCCTTTTACTGCCTCACAGCTTACTTAATTTTATGCTTTTTTGCCCCCAAACTCCAAATCTAAGCCAACTTTTACCCAAAGACCTTACATAAACCTCAAGTAAGCCTTAATATACCCACAATATACCTCTAATATACTCTCACATGTCTCTTAAACTCTTATGACAATTAAGCCCCAATTAGTAGGCTTTACATTTTCCATATCCATTTTTGTCTGATTTAGAGTACAAGGGCAAAATAATCATGAATATTTCTCTATATAATTAGGAAAGTTCTCCCGGTTATATGGTGGGGTATTATAGTTTCTCTAAGATGGTTAACTTTATTTCTTGCAAGAAGACTATAGAAGTAGTGAATGTGGCTCAACTGTTCCTTAAAGAGGTATATTGTCTTTATGGATTGCCCATCTCTATTATGTTAGATAAGGACACACATTTTCTTAGCCATTTTTAGCAGAGCTTGTGACGACTAGTGAACACACAACTCAATTTCAGCAGTGCATATCACCTATATAACGGATGGCCAGACCGAGGTAGTCAATCGCTCTCTAGGCAATCTCTTGAGGTGTTTGATTGGTGATCACGTCAAGATTTGGGATCAAAAATTGTGTCAAGCTGAATTTGAATTTGCTCATAATCATACCATTAACTGCAGCACTGGGTTCGGTTCATTCCAAGTGGTATATTTTGTTTAGCCTAAAGGATCATTTGATCTCATTCCCCTACCTAGCAAGGTAAGGGTACATGGGAAAGCAACATACCTTGTGGATGGGTTGCAAGTTGTTCATTAGCAGGTGTATGATAATTTGTAGCTGGCTAATTCTAAGTATAAGAGCAATGGTGATTTCATGCGCAGGCATATGGAATTTGAAGTGGGGGACTTTATATATAGGCAATCTTGACTGAAGATTATTTTTCTACTAGTAATTACAACAAATTATCTACTAAAAATATTATGCTAGTTGAAATTGTTGAGAAAATCAACCCCAATGCTTACCGTCTAAAGCTTTCCATTCACCTTTGCACTTTAAATGTTTTTAATATGAAGCATCTTATTCCTTTCCATGGAGATTCTTCAAATGATGATGCTCCTACAAATTCAAGGGCGAATTTTCTCTACCTAGGTAAGAATGATGCAAACCAAGTCAAAGAACATGCCCTAGAGTATTTACAGAAGCGTGACAGGCAAATGGGGATCACATACGTATAAGTGTTGTGCACACGTGCAGTTAAGGACAAACCCGATATCAGCACAGGCATGTTGGGAGTGCACGGGAGTGTCGGCGTTGGAAGCTGAAGTTGGCAAGTAGGCATATAGCGAGCATCTTGTTCTGTATGGGTGTGTGGGTGCTAGGCTAGCATTGCTGTAGTGTACATGTTGATTTGCACAAACGTCCATATTGGCGATTCCTTTGATTAGTCATGTTTTGCTATTTTTTAAACTCTTTCAATTAGGTTTAATTTTGGGTCAATACAAATAGTTCTTTTTTATTATTATTAATTAGTTTTTTATGATATTGAATAAGAAACGTTGTTTTCTTCCAATTTTTAGTATTTCTTTGTGAAATTAATGGATCTTGATACGTAATTTCTAGTATTCTTAGAATCAGCAGATTTTAGAAGATTTTATCCGGCATTTGTGCACGAATCAACGGATTCGATATTATCCCGTTGCGTCAAAATGTCTCCAAAATAGATGGATATGACACTGACTAATCATCCAAAAGTAGGATACCCTTTTTTTTTAATGCACAAGTATAATACCCTTAGCCATGGGAATTCTCTCCAATCTCTGCCTTTCTTCTTTATGCATGTTGGCAAATTGCTTAGACATGTCTGCCTAAGCTATCTAATTCCTTATTCCTCATGCTACTCTCATTCTAGTACATAACTAATTATTATCATCCAACCATTACTTTCAAGTGGAGTAATGCAATCAATCCATTCAAACCGACCGAATGAAACCAAGTCAATATGATAAGAGAAATATATGTCCATATATGACAAGAACATTTATATGGAACACAATTTCTAATATATATTCGAGTATAATGCTTTCATGGAATTATATACTTGTTCACAATTGATGATAATGCACGGATAACTATGCCCCTGTTGATAAGATAAGCATGATATATGAGACTATGATTTGTTTAGTTTCCATGACATCATTTTGTCTAAGGACTATCATTTATGTTGGACAGATGGTGTACATATTAATTATTAGAATTGGATGAGTTTAGATAGTTAAGCTTGATAATTATGAATTCATTGTTATAAATTCTTCTTCTATCTTTTAACCTTCCAATGTGAAATTCTTTTCAACAAGTGCAACTAGTCTTGATCTAGTTGTCGCTTGTTTAATTCACCATTTTATATGTCTGAGTTTTTTCTCTTTTCTTGAGCCACTTGCTTACTTAATCTTTGATATGGCATTTACACTATTTGAGCCTCAAACTTACCGCATATATAGTCCACAGTCATATGACAATTAATCCTCCCATGGCTTTAATACCATAATTGGATGAGAATAGACAATTGGGATTAATATATAATTGTGGATTTATTATTACTTCAAAATGATTTAAACTAATTTAAAATTATTTACATCACAATTATAAGTCATTTTTCTATCCCTTAAACTCTATGGTAATCAACACCAAGGACATAAAGCGTATCAAGAATTCAAATTATATAATATAATGAAAGATGGTTACGATAGAAGAAATTGTGACAGTACTAGTTCCTTTTGTTATTTTTAGAATCTTGATAAAGAAAGATGGCAACAAGTGGGATTGCACAGTCGCAGCCTAAAACTTATATGGTTTTCCCCCTATAAATACAGTTGCTGGATAGTCAAGTTTGTAGCAAGGAAATTGCCTCAACTCAAACAAATTTCTCCTCTTCCTTAGTAGATCTCTGTCTCTCTGGCTTTCTAGTTGGTATCTTGTGCATATTTTTAGTTATCATTCGTTGATGTGAGGAGGCAGTGGTGATGCTGTTGACAGAAGATAGAGGGCACAGATGATGAAATGCATGGAGTCTGCATCTCACTCTTTTGTGCTCTCTATTCTTCTGTCATCACCTTCAGCCCCTCACTTCTTCTTCTTCTTCTTCTAAAATAATAGTATTTAATTATTGTCTATATATACTTTATAATCAGAATTTTCCTGCAGTTTTTGTCCATGTTCAAAGTTTCTGCACTTTTTTATAACTAGCTTCTTTGTGCTCTCTGTCCATATTCATCTATATTTGCTAGCAGGCAAAACATAGCTGTGTCCTAATAAAATAATTTTACATACTTGAGTTTTTCCTAGAATTATTATGGCTGAGCTAATACTTAAAAAATAAATTTTGATATCCTTACCTTCTTGTTTCAGTCAAAAACTTATATATAAGGAAGTCGAATTGTTCATTTAATGATTTTGATTTCTTTAACCTAATGATTTTACATCTTTTTATTGCATTGCACAGTTAGCTGCATGTATAGATATGTTTATGGTGCTCTGCTTGGTCACAAGATCGATGGCTCTAAAACTGTATTGAAAAATATATTTTAGACCTAATTCACTTCCAAAAGTTAATGGATTTAAGTCATTATTGGACAGAATCTCATATTTGAAATTTAAACGATAGAGTAATCGAAGTGAAATTATTTTAATGGCTTAAGTTATTAGTAGTATTGTTGAATCTATAAATTAATATTAAGTCCAACTCTCTAGCCCAAACAACTATATTTCATTAGTGAATGATTATAAGCATGCATATGTCATAATCCTTCACTATGCAAATTGGTACATCAACCATGAACTAGTTATGGCTAAGGTAGGAAGTTTTGGGTTCAATACCCAACCTCTACAAAAACATATCAAATAAAAATCCTTCACTATGTAAAAAGTAAAACCCTTATTTAGATCGAATCTACTAATAAATTTATGAGAATTGTTGAATTAATAAATAGGTTTGTACTTAATTCATTCAAAAAACTAGCTCAATGGAGGAAAGATGTCAAGCTATTATAAGAAGCATTTAGATATTACAATTCACTAACGTGAATTTCCTCAGCACCTCCTTATGTCCAATGCCAAACAAATGCTGAAAATTTGAAGCGTCAAACACATGCGGAAAAGCTAAAGCGTAAAGTTTGCAAGACTAAACATTTAAGAATAGCCCAACTTGCAATCAACTGATGCGACTAGGCCAATGTATATAATCCCAGAGAATCACCCATATTGGTATTGTCTCTACTCTAGAACGCTTAAGTGGCTATTTAATTAGCTTGAGTTGAGCACTTTCAAAGATATTACTCATCATGATACAATTTCTACCTAAGCACGCTTAACAGCATTTACCATTTTGTCAAAAGTTTAAGCTGATACCAAAGGCATAATTCTATTCATTTTTCTTGGATCAAACAAATGTTACCAATCTCTTTCGACTTTGTATGCCACCTAGCCGAACCCGTTCTACACTCCCCAAACCCATTATTTATTATTCCCTTTCTCTTTAAGGAGGCTCGTCCTCAAACTTAGCACACAGTGATGTGATCTAAACCTAACTTTAGGCTATAATACATGTTGAATAAAAGATTATGTTTACCATGTCATCCATAGATTAATACAATCACTCATTGACATGCATTTAATTATTTTATTCTTATTATTTGAAGTAAATGCAATATATATACATATTATTTAATGATTGAATTAGTTTATAGATGATATAATAAATATAGTCTATCTAAGAATTTATTGTTGAATAAATAAGTCTTATGTCTAACTCATTCCAAAAGTTAGCTCAAATGAGTGATATCCAAACCATTAAATACTTAGATCTTACCGTTAATCAATATAGGATATCTCAACAACAAATACAATTACAACGTGTCATACATAGTTATTAATTAATTATATATTTTGATCAGTTAATGCTTGCTGTGTGCTGCCCTAAGAAGCTTGTATCTTGGCCTCAGCAAGCAACTCAACCAAGATAATCTATTATAAGATAAAAGATACAAATTATCAAACTGTCATAATCAAGTCATGTTTTTCCTAAAATGAAGTTTGTAGTTATCGAGATCTAGTTTGATGCTATTCATGCCCTCTATCTCTAATATTGGCAATTGAATAAGTGAAAATATCATATTGTAGGAATGTTCTAGAGAATTTAGGAATCAATATATCCCATCAAATTTTGGAGCAATAGGACAATCTCGTGGGTAGCAGTGGTAGTGGAGAATTCTTAGTAACGTCATCAAATTTATCATCCATCAAAGTGTGATTCCTTCTTAAATTCTCCACAATCTAACTAATACAGTACATTACCTGAATTTCTGGTTGTCAGTACCTCTCCCATACAAGTCAATATCTTGTTAGGTAATTTATTTTTATTTGTACCTCTTGCAAATGCATGCATGACGGTCAGTTGCACGATGCTCCTCCAATGGCATAAATTATTTGAAATTAGCTTATCCATAGTTATAAGTCCTTGTGATATGTCTTTCATATATATTAAAGATATGAAGATATTCTCATTCAATTTCTAACACGACTTGAAAATCCAATAAAATTTTAATAGGTTAACAAGAATTTGAAAATTATGATTTGGCTTGAAAAAGTTGAATTAACCCAGCTAATAAACCGTCACTAGTTGTTCCACACACAATATCTTGAATGGTTTTTCCCCTCATTATCAATAAAAATAAATATGCTTATAAAAAAAAATCCTGAAATGACCCAACTTGACCCAATTGAAATCTAGCTTGCTAGAAGCAACTCATCTTGTTAATTATATTATTCCATAAGCAACAAACAACAAAACATACATGATATATATATATATATATATATATATGCGTGTGAGTGTGGGAATATTGTTCAAGCAGTCAAAACTTAACAAATGGATAGATCCAATCACAATGCATGTTTCCAGATTATTTCAATTATGTAATGCGAGAATTTGATACTCCTTTAGTAAAGAAATATATGACTTATTTAAGTTCTCCATATCTTCATTTTCTTATTTAGTTTTTCATTGTTGGAGATAATGTGTCATCCAGTAATGCAGGAGACTATTTGAGCACTTGAACATCACATTTTGAGTGGTCATTTTGTTCTTTTATGCCTGCAAAAAAAACGTTTTTTTTTTAATAAAAGGTTGGATTTGAAATTCTAATTCGACATCTTATAGTCTTAATCACTAGACCAATACCATTAAACTCAAGCTTATCGGTTAGAATCTAAAAAAGTTTATGGATCAATTATTAATTGAATAAGAATAATAACAACAACTGCTGTATATGAGGAATATTTCTTATGTCATATACATCATGTCTACTGGTTTATGATGTTAGTCAAAGATAAGTATATGTTCTATCATTATCTGCCCTTCTGGATGAGATGGACGGACACAAGTGAAGACAATAGGGGTTTAAGCCCTCACAGAGATTTTTAAAAAAAAATTTATATATAATATGTTTAGTATATTTGTTTAGGAGTTTGTACTAAATCAAATTATATATTCTCTAGGGCTATAAATAAACTAAGCCGCTCGAGAACTATTCAGATTTTAGTTTGAAAAAAAGCTCGTTTGAGATTATTTGTTAATATTAACAAGCCGAGCTCAAGCTCAAATCCGCTCGAATCGAGCTCGAGCCTGTGATAGATTTAAATGAATCAAGCCCAAACTCATCAGTATTCAGCTTAACTTATTCAATTATCGCTCTAATATCATCCTTATTTAATTACTTTAACATGGCCTTGTAAATATGGGTTAAAAGACCCATTAAAGTTTTACTTATTTATTTTATAAAATTATTAATATTTAATTATTTGTTCTCTTTCACATCTACACCTTTGAATAGTTTTACACTACTAGTTATTGTTTTGTATGTCATGTCTTTATCCAAGAAATTCATTTTCATCGGTTGATAAGAGAAAGTTGATCAAGTTTGCTGAATTTATCCAAATGACTTTTAAATAGTGGAGTTAATGGCACTTGGGCATCAACTTGACTGATATATTATAGACATGCGATCAAATGATCAATTTACTAATGTTACAGGTATAAGCGAGTTCTCCAAGAAATTGATTCAATTGAAAAAGTATTGTATGTATCCATTAGTATATTTACTAATGAAATTAACTTTGACTTTGCCCGTCGCTACAATAACTATAGAAAGTTTTTTTTGCAATGAAAATTATCAAGAATCTATTATACAACCGAACTGGAAATGAATTAATGAATGATTATTTGTTTGGTCACATATATTACGAAAGACATTAAATTCCTTTTATGTTGAAGATATCATTCTAAGGTTTCAAAATATGGCAACTCGGGTATAGACTTATTTGTGCTTGTCCTCTCCGTTTGTGAGAGTTTGTACTTGTCCTCTCCATTTGTGAGAGTTTGCTAATTTTGTATTTCTCTTTCTGATTCTCTTTTGTCTGTTTTCTTCTATGGATCTCACGTTGGATAATTTATCATTGCTTTCATCTGAAGAGTCAGAAGACTTATTATTACTTGATGGTATCCCATAGTCTCCTCAACCTGAATCTTTCACACTATGCCTGGGTGGTAGATTACTTACTAACAAATCTATAAACTTTCGTATCATATGTGATCGACTGGCCCAACTATGGAGACCACAGAGAGGCGTTTGTATTTCGAAAATTGAGAATCAACGTTACCTTTTTAAGTTTTTTCATGAAATTGATGTGAAAAGAATTCTCAAAGAGGGGCCTTGATCGTATGATAATCGCCTCCTTATTCTCCATCGACTCATTCCTGATGATTTACCACCTAAAGTCCTATTGATCAATGCTGACTTTTGGATTCAGATTTATGGATTACCTTGTGGATATGTGTCTAAGTCTATGGGCACGCAACTTAGAAATTTCATTGGTAAATTTTATTTAATATGATTAGAATAATAGTCTGGGAATCTGGAGAGAGTATATGCATATAAGAGTGCTCATGGATGTTCAAAAACCCCTCCTTGGAGGAAAGAAGATCAAAAAGTCAAAGGGTTATTAGTTCTTCATCACATTTAAGTATGAATGACTTACTACCTTCTGCTTCATCTGCAGCTGCCTTGTCATTCAGATAAATTATGTGACAATCTCTTTATTATCCCAGAGAATGAAATTACACGAACCTGGGATCAATGGTTAAAATCTCTAACCAAATCGGCATCCAGTGGAAGTGGTAAACAGTGGATGCCCACTGGATGCGTTCAAGTGAAGGGTTGACAGAGGGAATAGAGAAGATGAGCGGGGGAACGAGTTCCCGATCTGGACAGGGATCGAACTCAGCGATTAATGGGACAATTGCTGCAATTTTGAAGTCTGGGAAATCCGCCATGCACACTCCTATAATTTCGATACTAGTTGATAACGTGGAGAAGGAAGTTAGTGATGCTGAGGTGGCCGAGGAGGTTGGCTTACAGTTATTGGAAGACAGAAAAAGGCCGCGTGTTAGGCTTCAGGTTGTAGGCTTTACCGATAATATGGCTTTGGCTCACTTGTGTGGGTCTAGGGTCTCACTAGCTGAAGAGACTCTTGTTGAATGCCCAATTATGCACCGCGAAGTGGCAGGCGCTGGTCACCAGGCCTACCGAGTCCAATGAATGTTCTAAGCTAGAACTGTCGCGGGTTAGGCCAGACCCATGCAGTTCAAGTCCTTTATGATCTGGCCCGGGCTCAAATGCCCACTATCAATTTCTTTTTTGAGACTTTGGTTAATTCACATAAAATGAGTTATTATATCATGGACTCCAACCTATGTAGCATTATGAACAAAGGTCTATTACACGTACGAGAAACAGTGATAATTTTATAAATAAATCAAACTTACACAACTATCAAAATATGATGACATTTTTGTAAATATTCAACATATGTCATTAGATAAAATATTCATTGGTTTATTAAAAAATATTCATTTGTTATAAACTAAAAGTTCATTACAAATAAAATAAATGTTCATTAGTTAATTCAAAAAGCATGATTTGTTATTAAACTAAATATTCATTATAAATAAAGTAAAATGTTCATTAGTTTATTAATAAAAATTTATTTGTTATAAAACTGAAGGTTTATTACGAATAAAGTAACAGTTTATTAGTTTATTGAGAAATATTTATAGCTATAAAACTAAAGATTTGTTACAAATAAAGTAAAAATTAATAAATATCCATTTTTTGCCCATCAAATTAAATACATAAAAAAATAAAAATAAATATTTACTTATAAACTAATGAACTTTTTATTAATAAATTAATAAACATTTAGTTTATTCGTAATGAATTTTTTTCAATAAACTAATGAACATTTATTTTATTCATAATAAACCTTTATTATTAAATAAATGAACATTTCTAATAAACTAATAAACTTTCAGTTTATTCGTAATAAATATTTTTCAATAAACCAATGAACATTTACTTTGTTCGTAATTGATATCACGAATAGTGGCTAACTAATAATTCCCACAAACAACTCCGCCAGATGAGTATGAAAGATATCATTTTTGCCTTCTACCACATGTTAGCAACGCATCATCCGTCATTGGATGGTCTCCCTTATATTCGTCAGATCTCTACTTCCTAAGATCTAGGTTGAGCCTGTCAGTTACCTACTGATCTAGATTTGCTGGATTATATTCCTAATGATGATGAGCTTCTTAAGGCTGGTCAATAAATATATCAACCCAAACCAAGAAAAGAATAGGTAAGATAATCCAATTTAACCTCCAATATCACAACTTTATCTCTCTTTCTTCCTTCTTCTAACTTGATTGTCGGAGTGGGCACGCTGAAGCAACTCTGGCCACCCATTCTCACCTTCCTTTGTTATGCAGAACCAGAGATTGGTACGGTGAGAGTGGAATGGTGGAGAAATTTGGGGAGAAGAAAGAGAAAAACCTATTCACCATAAAAAAAATTCCAATTTACCTTCGCATTCTTTCTATTCTATCATATGTAATTGGATGGTCTCCCTTCTATTCATCATGTCTCTACTTCCTAAGATCTAGGTTGAGCCTGTCAGCTACCTGCTGATCTAGATTTGCTGGATTATATGCCTAATGATGATGAACTTCTTAAGGCTGGTCATTGCCTTCTTGTGTTGTTCATATAAATGAATCATTGAATGGAAAACTTTATTAAGATGCTCTGATGGTGAAAGCAACAACCTTGATCGTTTTCTCCAACACCTTAATTAAGAGGTCACATATAGAGGAATACTCATGGAAAAATAGAAGAAATGGAAATGCCAACTTTTGGTGAATGATACTGATCTTAATATGGCGACGAAAAAGACTGAATCGGCTGAGACTCGTGTTAAACCTCTAGAAGCATATCTAGAGAAGACAAAAAAGAGATGGTAGATCATGACGAATATTGCCAAAAGCAAAAAAAAAAAAAAAAAAAGAAAGAAAACAAATTGTGGATCTTCATCAGAATGTGCATGAACTTCAAGAAAAGGATGAGGATGATGAAAATACTACCAATAATCTTGTTAGAGATAGCAAAGGGTACCGACCAAACTAGTGTTCTAGAGATGGAATCTTTAGTCGCAATCACCAATGTTGTCTTTATTCCCGTAACTGCTACTAGTTATGATGAATTGGCCTATCCTAAATCCGTACATGTTGAAGATCATGATGTTGATATCTATCAAGTTGTAAGATTTTATTGATGTTGAGGTACAAGAATAAGGCAATGAAATAGCACTAGAGGAAACAATACCACTTGACTTCCTCTCTGTCATAAGAGAGTTCAATATGGTAGTTCAGGAGATCAAAGGAAAAAGAAATGAGATAGTTAAAGTTGAAAACAAATAGGCAGACATGGCCTCCCTCTTGAATGTTCAGAATCCAAAATGCAGCAGTACACCCTTCTCAGAAAGACGACCACCCGAAATAATACCTCCATATCAGAAAAACACCCAACCACCAAATGCACTAAGGCAAGCAAGATAATATCATGACAACACAAAATATACAAGAGAAGATAACAATAGATCACTCCAAACAACCAAGCAGAAAGGGGAGATCAACGATCCTTTCACAACAAAATAGAATGCCCTACCCATTAACCCCATTAGAAGAGGAGAAAAACCACCTTAATCAAGTATTAAGGTGAAGAAGAAACCCCTACACAGAACTAAGCAAAACAACTGAGCAATTGGAGGAACAATTATAATGACCTCCAAAAATGAATAATAATCATCATAAGCAAATAGACCGAAGAGAATGTTGTGATTCTTATACAAATTATGGTTAGAAGAATCATCAAAAGATCAAAAGGACCAAAGTCCATTCAGACATTAACTAGAAAACTTGGAGGGGAACCTTCACTAATTAGTGCAAATCTCCTAGGAGGGGTCAATATGTATGATCACCCACCCGAAAAAGGGAGATCAACATAATTATTCTTAGCGAGCAAGAAAAATCTCCAGCCATATGACATTTTTAGTAGATGATAATAGAAGGAAGAAAAAAATGACATGAAAGTGCATTAGCCATGGATGGAAGGATACACATTATCCTACTTCAGAGAATTTTGGTGGATGACACATACAACATAATTTGATGACTCCATAACTTTCAAGATCTTGAAATGTTCATTGTCTATCTCCAACAAGTAAAAACAATGCTAGTGGAACTAGCAAGACAACCAATCCATGAGAGGTGATCCACATGGATGACCATCCAGATCGAAAATCATGACCAAAATCAAGATTTCTTGGTAAACTTCATATTCCATTTGCCTACAATAATGTCATGGGAAGACCATTCCTTTATGGCAAAGGTGCCAACACTAACATCAGACTCTTAAATATGAAGATCTCAACTAGCGACTATTGTAAACAAAAGGAGAGAGAAATCGAAGAGCAGCAGGAGATGCATGTATTATGACACTCAAAGGAGTGGTTGAATTCTTAATAAGGACACCTTGGATGATGACCGCCCAATGAATGAAAGACCCTAGTTAGCTGAAGAGTCAATACCTTTAGAGATTGGACGTGACCATATTTCTAAGGCTCATAATGATCACAAATCAATATTTGCTATGTCACCCTAAGATATCAAAGGAGTGGAACCAAATGTGATTACACAAAAACTAGAGGTCAAAAAATAAAAAACTGAAATTACAAAATGGTCTCCAAGGATAAGGAGCTATGAGATGCAGTATAAGCTAAGAAAGGTAATAAAAACACAGATCTTAGTTGATTTCATAACTAAATATAGAGAGGATGATCTGAACAATACAATCAGCATGGTGCACTCATGGACATTTTATGAAAATGACACCTCAAGGCAACAGAGACAACTTGTAATACCCTCCCATATAGCATAATTAACCACTATACGAGGGAGTGCTACCACATACTTATTACTATAATTCCTCTTTTAGTCTTTACCATTCAAACAAATAATACTATTGTTTGACTGGTCATACTTATCAGCATACATCCATATAGATGAAAAACATAAGTCCATGCCTTTATAATAAACCAAAATCATAAGATATGTAGATTGGGGCTAAATGCGTCCAACTTGAAACAATTATACATAATCTAAAATTCAAGACAAAACAATGTCCATTATATCCTAAAATGCATGATAATATAAATGCACAATGTATGAGCTAACACTGATTCTGAATGCTCTAACTAGCTCGACTTGCTCGTGTCAACTCTTCCTATGGCTCCTGACCTGCGTACAGGAAACCCACGCACTAAGCTATCCAAGCTTAGTGGTACATATAATCATATAAATTCTATCATTCCAATATACCATAATAACATATTATAACAATTCTTAAATAAACCAATTCATAACTATCATCATCATAATATCATACCACATATCATACGAACAACACTCATAGTGTAACATATCATATCACATACTCACATTATAACATAATTTTTCCATATTACCATTTGTATTAATCATGTCATATTTGATGTCAACTCAAGGTTTAACCTGCAAGTGCACAAGCCAATTGTAGAATGGCAAGTGTCCTCCCGGAGTCGATATCACAAGGAATCACTAGCTTAGACTCTTAATTACTTTAATTACCAATGAACACGAAATGCAACCTAAACACTCTAATCCGTTTGAATTGATTTTGAGTAAAAACTAAATTAATTAAACAATGAATTAAATTGAAAAGTAATT
>CATIWF010145779.1:0-20738 GCA_949630135.1 Balakata baccata
CATTTATATATAGAACGTATATTTAAATTTATAATATTATATTTTATATATTTATTGAATATTCGTTTTTTAATATAAAATACTAAACAATGCAACATAGTGAGTATTACTTTATTTTTTTAAACTTTGATTTATATATTATGAGCTTCATAACTCATTCGAATAAAAAAATTATAACCTTTTAAAATTGTTTAGGGTGTGAAAACTGTCGACAACCAAACATGATTTTCTTGCTTATATATAAATTTGGTCGTGGAGTTACTATTCATCTAATTTTATTTTTTTTAACTCTTATATTTTCTAATTTTTACAATTTAGTTCTCATTTTTATTTTTTCTTTCTTCTGTACTTTTCGCTCATTTCAATTTAGTCCTTTTTTTATTTATTCTTTTAACTGTTATACTTTTAACTTTTTACAATTTAGTCTTTATTTTTATTTTTTTTCTCTCATACTTTTAAAATTTTGCAATTTAGTTTTTTTTTCTTTTAAATATCATACTATCTAATTTTTACTATTTAGCCCTCTTTTTATTTTTTAACTCTCATACTTTCCACTTTTTATAATTTAGTCCTTTTTTATTTTTCCTTTGACTTATACTTTTCAATCTTTGCAATTTGGTTCATATTTTTTCTTTTAACTCTTATACTTTCCACTTTTTACAATTTATTCTACTTTTTTTTATTTTTTTAAATCCCATACTTTCTACTTCTTACAATTTGGTCTTTTTTATTTTTTTCTGGGCTTCCATACTTTTCACTCTTTGCAATTTAGTCTTGTTTTTTTCTTGTAATTCTCATACTTTCCACTTTTTACAATTTAGTCATCTTAAATTCTATTTTATAATAATTGTTTTTTATTAAGGTCATTGTTCAGTTAATATTAACTTTTTTTAAAATTTTTTGTTTTAACTTCAATGCTTTTCGTTTTTACAATCCAATTCCCTTTTTTTTTTTACTTTCATAATTTTCACTCTTTGCAATTTATTGCATAAATTAATTTTTATTTTTTTCTCATCTTATTCGTAACCTCATTAGCTTACGTTAATTTCAATCACAATTTTATTTTAATGCAATTTACCCTGAATAAAATTATATTTTATAATAATTATTTTTCGTAAGAATTTAAACGTCATCTAATTTATCACACTTAATGTTAGAGTTTACATGAATCAAAATCAAAATTATTTGATCTGACATTTCTCTCCCATTGAAAAAATTCATTCTCGAAATTTTATTTGGCTACTTAGTACTGTAAAAAAATTAATTAAATCTACACTACATATGATTTTTGCCACATAACTTTATGTATCATAATTTTTATATTTGGCTGATGGAACATAAAATATATATTTGTTTCTAATTATTTTTTTTTTTGTTTTTTTTTGTTTTCTCTCTTATTAATGTATTTTTTATAATTTGATTTACATCAATCATATATACCACAAGTATCGAAAAAAGGGATAGGGGGAGGGTGAATTGGTTATTTTGAATGGAATAGGAAAATAAAAAATTGAACAAAGAAGAGCAAGATAACACAACCAATTTATAAATGTTTGACTCTCTTAGCCTAATCATCTTCCCAACCTCAGTTGAGAGTTTCAATTTACTACCAATCTACTTCAAGGTGTATAATACTAAATAACTTACCCAAATATTTTAACCTGAGGCTCACACTAAAACCCTTATAAGTATTTCAATCCTCAACCCAATGCACTCAATCTCACTGTTGATTGCAAAATAGAAATCACTCAACAACCCAAAGCATTCAAAAACACTTAAGCTCTTGAAGAAATACAAAGTATAAGTAAGTAAGAGAAAGAAAGATAGCTAAAAAATTAATGCACAAAGATGATTTGAAGTAATATGCACATAATCAATTATTCTCTCTACCCATACAGTTATAAATGTGGAGTATTTATACTTTATTGAAGAATTATAGTCATTGGGAGTGCATTTATTGCATTTATAGCTTTTGAACTACCTCACTAATGATCTATGTACCTAGATTCACTGTCATGATATAATTGTTTACGGTCATGACAAGTTTTAATTCAAGATTTTTGAATTTTTTGCTCGACTGTCATGGCAATGACAAAATCTTTTATGGCCATAAAAAGTGACCTAGTGGTGAAGCCTGATGGTGATGCTAACTGTGAAGGTTGCTAGATGAAGAAAAATTTGTCGCTTAAATTCTTCAGAGGCATGACACTAGTTCTGGTGGTGAAGTCTGATGGTGAAACCATTTTTTTAAAGGCTTTTGGGTCTAATTTTGATTTTCAAAACATTTTAAAAACTTGGTTTGATTCCTTTTTGATATTATTGACCTATTTAAGATATAAACACTTGAAAATGATTAAATTTTGCTGCATAATTATTTGTGATCATAAAAATAACGGAAATATCTCTCAAGGTTCAACATATATAATGAAAATTATTATTCACCCCCTATAGTTTGACATAATATGTTAGAAAGATGATGCACTAAGAATGAGAGGTTGAATTGATGGCAAATAAAAATTTCAGCTCAATAAATTTCTTTGAATGTTTGAGCATTCAACAAAAGTAAATACAGAATAGTAAAGGAGTAAGAGAAGAAAGACACAAGACTTATAAAGATTTGAGTGTTAACAAATCATAATCTTCTCTCTAACCGCAATTGAGAGTTCTACTATCTCAACTTGAGATACAAGAGAGTTTTTTCTAACTCACTCACAACTAGAGAGTTTTCTTAACTCACCCACAACTAAGTATTTTCACAAGACTTATATCAAACCCAAATCTTTTGTATTTTAAATTCTCATACAACAACTAATTCATTTGTATTTTTCAGAGACTCACACACAACCCAACTAAGAGTTTTTCTAACTAGGTTCACTCTTATAACCTATACCTAAATGTTTAAGATTAACACTTCAACCTTTCTTACAAAATATATGAGAATTAAAATTACAAGAGTTTTGGTGTACTTAAAATTAAGTTCATATGTTCTCAGGTCTTTTAGAGGTCAATTTATAATATTTACCTTTCAATTAACCATTACACATAAGTGTCAAACTCTTTTCTAATGTCTTCTTCATAAACATTGAAAATTGTCTAACAATGACAGTTTCCCAGTTGGAAAACTTTATATATCTGTTGGAGCTTTACATGTGGCAGCTTTTGATTTGTCTTTTTCATCAACGGCTCTTTAACGGCTAATCTCTATTGATTTTCTATAGTTCCCCGTCTGAAACATTATTTTTACGGTCATGAAAAAATGTGTCCCTATTGGAACACTTGATATTCAGGTCGGAACAAGTTTCTGAAACTCATGACTTGAAGTTGAAATTGCTCGAATCGAGCACTTCCCAAGGGAAAACTACCTTTCTCGAGGGGAAAACTATCCTTTAACATTTGACTGATTTGTTCACTAAGCAAATCAAGTCCAGTTGACATGAAATTTTGTACACTATTAAAACAATGCTACATGAAGATATTAGTAACATTTAATTTGACTCTCAAAATAAATAAAAAACGATCAATCACCCTAAAGTCAACAATTTTATATTTTTTGATTTTGACAATCAAACTAAGTAAAATAATAAAATTAAGCATACAGAAATGAAACTAACATATTGAAAAGCAATTGTATCATGTTTTAAGGTAATCTATTTTGATTATCATGTTCCACTATATGGTCAAACATAGATTAAAAAGTCACACTTTTTGAATTTCTCCCCTTTTATGTTTTCTAAAGATCTCTCTCTCTTTATGTCCTTACATTTTGCTTATGTTTTTTTATCTATCCCCCTTTGTCAAGATCAAAAAGGATATAAGTAAAAAGCATATGATCAGTCACTTAGGGTATAAAAAGAGAAAATATTAAAATATTAAGCAACATGATACCAAAAGGTTAATATCTATTAAAAACTTTAAAAACACAACAAGGACCATAAAAATAACAAATGATAGCAAATGATACCAATTGTTTGTCAAACAAACATATATAGAATGTATTTAGAAAATTGAGTCTTGAAGAACACCAAATATAGTTCCAATAACTCAATTGTGCAAACTTTTCACACATATCAAAAATATCAAGATATGCATAACATCTTAAAGCATAAAAATTGAGTTAGAGAATGCTTATTGATTAAAGACAGTTTTATGATCTTAATGCACTTTTTTGACTTTACTCTTATGATCACTTCTTTAAATAACTCCCCCTTACTTCATGCTAAATTGAGTTCAATAGGGTTCATCACTTGAAGGAATATGCTTTGATCATCACTTGCCTTTGATAATTTATAGGTAGCCTACAAAAAAAAAAAATGAACAACTTTTAGTATCCATTTAAATTTGAGTCCATAGGGGTTAGAATTGGAAGGTTGATCCAAATGAGACTTCCTTATAAAACAATGCTTGTTTATGTGCCCAAATCTCATGCAATAGTGGCATTGCTTGGACTTGAACGTTTCTTGCTACTTTGCATAGGGTTTAGGTTTTATAACATGAAAAGAATGTGAATATAACAGACACAATGTTGTGTAGTATGTGAAACCTTAAGTGTATGCTTTTTAAACCATAAGACATAGTTGGTCTTTTGACGTTTCCCTTTTGGACTATGTGGGCTCTTACTACTCTTTTTTTGAGTAGTGACTTTGGTATATGCCCTATCCTTGGCTTTTGAGTCATTTACCTCAATGAATGAGGTTTGTGGTACGCTAGCTTTAACAAATATTGACTTAGGTGTATCCAAATTTTCCTTTCCCTTGTGAAATTTTGAGATTGAGTTTCTAAACTCTTCAACCTCACTTTTTAAAGTATTATTTTCTTCAATCAAGGAAGAAGCTAAAGATTTTGATGAAAGATCATCTAATGATCTCCTAAGAGACTCATTAGAAGTTTTAAGCTCCAAAATAATTTTTATAAATCATCAAAATTTCAATTTTAAATAGTTATTTTTATGAAAAATACTTTTCTTTTTAAATTTCTCAATTTCAAGGTTCATGATCTTGATTAAGTTATCATTATCATCATCATCATTAAGCATGTCAATCAAATTAGTATGAAGTTAAGATGTAGAACATACCTAATCGAAGTCCTCTTGTGTAGTCATGAAGTAAGAGGCGGCAAATTCTCCTTCACTTGAGGAGCTATCATCACTTGAAGGCTCATGCCTTCATTGCTTCATTTAGGATCCCCTCTTATGGCAAGAGTACTTAGAAGATTGATTTGAGTTGTTGCCATACCTTTCCTTTTATTTAAACTTCAATCTTCTTGTTAGGTTGACAATATCTTCATCACTTATTTCCTTTTGGCTAGAGCTTTCATTTTCAAAGTATTTTGATGTTGAAGCTTTGAAAGCTAAAGCCTTCTTCTCCTTTTCTAGCTATATCTCATTCTCTCTTATCAATGCCATTTCATGAGTGAGGAGCTTACCAATGAGCATATTGGTAAACATTATGCTTAAGTCTTTATTGGCCTCCTCAATTGCGGCAATCCTCGACCCCTACTTCTTGATGGGAAGACTTCTCAAAATTTTGTTGTTGATATCTTCAAGCTCATGGTGCTTCCTAACTATTCTTAAGTTGTTGATGATAGCAAAGAGTCGGTTGGTCATGTTGATTATGGACTCCAATGGCATCATCTTGAAGAGCTCATACTCGGACATGAGTAATTGGATCCTCTTGGACTTGATTTGCTTGGTTCCTTCATAGAAGTTCTCCAAATATTATAAGCACTTTGATAATGCATCACTTTGAGATCATTTTCTTGAGGAATGGGAATTGCTATTGCTCTTTTCTTTCTTCCATTGGCCTTTCTTTGAGCATCAGACCAATCATCTCGAGAAATTTTTTCCTCTACACCTTTTACCTCCTTGGTTTGTGGCTTCCACTCATTGTAGATAGTGTCCCATAAGTTAACAAACTCATAATCCATAAAAAAACTCCATTTGAAATTTCCATTGAGCAAAGTTAGCACCATAAAAAATAGGAAAATTATTGCTAACTCCACCTTTACCATCTTGATATTTTCTCTTGCACTTAAGTTTTGACTAGAGAAACCACTGATACCAATTGTTAGAAAGATAGTGCACAAAGAAGGTGGTTGAATTAATGGCAAATAAAAATTTTAGTTTAATAGATTGCTTCGAATCTTTGAGTAATGAGCAAAAGTAAATGCAGAATAGTAAAGGAGCAAAAGAAGAAAGACACAAGATTTATGGAGGTTCAGATGTTAATAAAATATAGTTCTCTCCCCAACTATAATTGGAAGTTCTACTATCTCAACTTGAGATACAAGAGAGTTTTCCTATCTCACTTAAAACTAGAGAGTTTTCCTAACTCACTTACAACTAAATGTTTTTTTAAGGCTCACATCGAATCCAAATCCCTTGTGTTTTAATGGCTTACACAACAACAAATTCCTTTGTATTTTTTATAGGCTCACACACAACCTAACTAAGAGTTTTTCTCACTAGGTTCACTCTTACAACATATATTCAAGTGTTTAAGGTTAATATTTCAACCTTTCTTACAAAATAGATGAAAATTAAAATTGCAAGAGTTTTAACACACTTAAAATTAAACTCTTATGTTTTAAGGCCTTTTGGAGGTCTATTTATTGGGTATACCTTCCAATTAGCCATTACAAATAAGTATCAAACTCTTTTCTAACGTCTTTTTACATAAACATTGAAAGTTGTCTGTTAGAGACAATTTTCCTATAAAGGAACTTCATATATCCATTGAAGCTTTATACGTGGTAGTTTTTTATTTATCCTTTTCTCCAATGGCTCTTTAAGGACTAGGCTCTGTTAATTTTCCAGTCATAACTTGAGTTTTCTAGTCATGAAAGCATAGTTCCTAGTCGAGAATATTTTTTTTTTCTAGTCATGAAAACATATGTCTCGGTTGGAACCTTCATATTTTAGTTGGGAAAAATTTTTAGAACTCATGACTTTAAGATAAAATTACTGGAATCGAGCACTTCTCGATGTGAAAACTTTTTCTTAAGGGGAACCTTGTCTTGGGGGAGAAATTGTTATTCAATATTTGACTGATTTGTTCACTAAGCAAGTCAAGTCTAATTGACTTAAAATTTTGTATACTATCAAAACAACATTAGATAAAGATATTAGTAACATTTAATTTGATTGTTAAGATCAGAATATAGATCAATCACCCTAAGGTCAACATAATACACTAGTACCCCCATGATATTTAAAAAATATACAATTTGCCCTCTATAATTTGACATAATACACTGATATTTTTTAATGTTTGAAAAATATACTATTTATCCCTTGAAAGGTTGATATATTGCATTAATATTTCTTGCAAATTTGATTTATTATACTATACCCCAATGAAGTTTGACATATTGTACCAATATTTCTCTAAGCAAAAAAGAATATTTTTTTGTACTAACAATAAATGTCTTAAAATTTAACAAAAGAATTATATAGTTTAACGAAAATAAAACAGATGAGCCAAATTGTATATTTTTCAAACATCAAAAGGTTCTAATGTATTATATCAAATCACATAAGATAAATAGTAATTCTCATATATATATATATACACACACAATTCACACAAAATTAAATATAAAATAAAAAGAAAATATCAAACGAGTAAAGAGTGTATAATATTTGGTTTTAAGGTAATTAGACTACATTTACATCAATTATTTCCTTTAAATTTCCTCTAAATCCTAAAATCTCAAACAAATATGATATATATTTATATACAATATATATTTATATCTATAATAATATATTTTACATACTTATCGTCTATTTATTTTTTTTATAGATATAAAATATTGAAAACTGTAATATAGTGAATATTATTTTTTGAAAATTATGGACTCCATAACTCGAGTAAAAATTATAATTTTTACATAGCTGAAAATACTAAAGTTTAATTTGAAAACCGCCTGCAGCGAAGCGCAGTTTTCCGGCTTCCTGTTACTAATATTCTAATTTTTATAAATATTTATTAATTCATTAAAATTTAAAAACTTAATTCGGTTCAATTGAAGCGATGAAATTTCTATCGAATAATTGACCCGGTTTTTTCAAAACAAAGTTCCACAATTGAGCAGCCGACTCTACGCTCAAAACCCTTCCCTTTTTGTTTCTCCACCTCCTAAACCCCATCCTAAGCCTCTGCACCACTCCCTCTTATAGTCGTCGCCGCCAGTACTACTGCCATCTCCTTCGTCTCTCTAGCAAACACCGCTTAACTCTTCCACCGTACTAACCTAAGCTTTATATTTTCTCTCGTTTTCTTTCTTACCACTGTTTTTCTCTCGTCTATTTTAAATTTTGGAAAACTGTAACTGTCTTCTTCCTTAATCGTATTGCTGCAGAAGCAGCATCAACTTAGCAATATCTGATTAAGTGATTAGCTGTTTGCTCAATTTGATTGGCTGGGAAGAGTGTAATTGTATTATTCTGCTTGTTTTAGTGGTTTCCTGTTAGAAAAATGGGGATATTCGAACCCTACAGAGCAATTGGCTACATAACAAGCAGCGTTCCATTCTCCGTCCAGCGATTGGGCACCGAAACCTTCGTTACTGTTAGTGTAGGTAAAGCTTTTCAAGTTTACAATTGTGCGAAACTGAACTTGGTTCTTGTTAGTCCCCAGCTTCCTAAGAAAATTCGTGCTCTCGTATCCTATCGCGATTTCACTTTCGCTGCTTATGGAAATCACATAGCTGTTTTTAAACGAGCTCAACAGGTAAGTTAATTTGAAAAAGAAAAACCGAAAAAAAGGAAAAAAAAAGAAAAAGAAGAAAAGACAAATGATTGTCTATGTCTAAAGTGATTGTCTTTGGCAGGTTGTTACTTGGAGTAGACATAGCGCTAAAGTTAATTTATTGCTGCTGTTTGGAGATAATATCCTAAGCGTAGATGTTGATGGCAATATGTTCATTTGGGCTTTTAAAGGAATCGAAGAGAATCATGCCCCAATTGGGCACATCATGCTCCATGATAAATTTACACCCTCTTGCTTAATGCACCCAGATACTTATCTAAACAAGGTAACCTTGACTTATAGTTCCTGACATCACTCTGCAAGTTTTTGTTATACAGTTCTCAGAAATTTGTAATATAAGCAGGTTGTTCTTGGGAGTCAAGAGGGTTCTTTACAGCTTTGGAACATCAGTACTAAAAAAATGCTTTATGAATTCAAGGGATGGAGTTCTCCTATTACTAGTTGTGTATCGTCGCCTGCTTTAGATGTTATTGCAGTTGGTTGTGCTGATGGGAGGGTTCACGTGCATAATATTCGTTGTGATGAAAAATTGGTTACCTTTTCTCATTCTACAAGAGGTGCAGTGACTGCCTTGTGTTTCAGTACAGGTAATTAATTTCTTACAGCCTGTAAGTTCCATTCACAATTTATGCAGCATAGCTGGCATAACGTATGTCATGTTCTACTCCTAGAGCTTCCGATAGTTGTGGCTATTCAAACCAGGTTGCATTTACTGTACAACAATTACAAGCGACAGTTCCATTACTTGCTCATCCTACAGTGTGAAGTATGTTCAGTTTTATATGTCAGTGTTAGTATTGAAGGATATGTGCCTAGGAGTTTGAATTGGTAATCTTTCAGAAAATCAGGTTGTTTCTTTAATTCAAAGTGTCAATGTTATGTTTTATCAATCACTCGACAAAGGATTTTCCAACAGGTGATCTGTTTAAGTAACTGTGACCACTTCTATATAATTTATTAACTTAGTTTTCTATTTGACTTTGTATCATTACTAGGCCCTCTATTCTTGTTCTTCTGCTCCGTTTTTTTTTCTCATAAATAAGTTGCTGAAGCCACAGAGGTAGTTTTTGATGCTTACTCTGGTCACCTTCCTGTTAGATGGACAGCCACTTCTAGCTTCTGGAAGTTCATCTGGTGTTATAAGCATCTGGAATCTTGAGAAAAGAAGGCTGCAATCAGTGATTGGAGAAGCTCATGATAACTCAATACTTTCTTTGCACTTTTTCGCAAATGAACCTGTCTTGATGAGTTCATCAGCGGACAACTCAATTAAAGTAAGGAGAAGTCGTCTTGTGCTTAATTTGGAATATTTGGTTGGAAAATCTGAGTAAATGAAGTAATTCATGGGATAGTACACATGCTAATCTATACCTCCTTATTCGTTTGCTAAGTTCCTGTTTCTATTACCTGAGTTTGTAGATCTTAAAAGTTTGCCATCAAAGCTGTCATTGCAGATTTAATAGTCATTTGAATTTTGATAGTTATTTTTACATATCACTTAGATAAATTATGCTGA
Source organism: Balakata baccata (assembly GCA_949630135.1). NCBI lineage: Eukaryota > Viridiplantae > Streptophyta > Magnoliopsida > Malpighiales > Euphorbiaceae > Balakata > Balakata baccata. Next base: position 10,285 of record CATIWF010145779.1, read on the forward strand.
TATGAGCCATACTAACCAACAGGTTCCCCTTTAGAAGTAGTATGCTAACTCAAATTCCATTCATGCTCTATGCATTAATTCTTTTGCTATATGCTAATGCAAACTCTAATCTGTATTGATTCTTTTGGGCTATGCTATCATGAGCTTTGTTATTAGTTCTTTTGGAATATGCTAGCATAAACTGCTTTTTGAAGTAATTCTTTTGGAGTGTGCGATTCAATTGTATGTTCCTACTCTGACCTATTCTGGTTAGATTAGAAAAAAAAAAAAGATCTTTTTTGGGCTACTTTGCCAGTGTCCAATCCAATGGAACTAGTGCATTTTATCTTTAGCTAAAAAGCTCCCAATCATGTCAAGAGAAAGGGAGAGGAGGTGGGAGAGAAAGGAGAAGGGTGGGTTGGAAGAGAGCGGGGTAAGATGTGGTTGAGGGGGAGGGAGAGAGAGAAGAAGGGGGATAGAGAGGGGGGGAGAGAGTTTGGCTTGCAAGTAATTGGAATTTAATTAAATATTTAATTACTGAAAATGCTTACAGTGTTTGTCCTTGAGAATATGTGGAAATGGTTAATTTGAAAAATGATAGAGATAGAATGGTTTTTGTGCTCATGGGCACTTATTTGAGGATTCCTTTTCTTGTCCTCTTGGGTAGAGTGTCTTTTCATATGAAAATTTTATTAGATGGCATTTCGTACCTTTTTCACACATATTTTGTCAATTTTGTTATCAATTTTTGAACATAAAATTTGATTTTAAGTTATCCAACATGATTTATGTAAGAAATATAGAGAAGATAGAAGATATTATATTGGATAATAAGTATATGGTGGCAAAACAGAGGTTTCTTTGAAACATACTAGCTTTTGTTTTATGTGCTAAACTTTCTTGTGTTCAACAACTTCTATGATACATGATTATTTTCTTTTAGATGTGGATTTTTGACACAACGGATGGAGATCCTCGCCTATTGCGTTTTCGAAGTGGACATAGTGCCCCACCACATTGCATAAGGTAGTAGCACTAATTCATTTGTGATTTAGATTTTTGAAATTTATATTTGTCAACCTCATCATCGTCTATAGAATTGGTTGAATGCCTGATGTAGTAGAAGAATAGATTAGATGATTAAAGGTTGGAACAAAGAAAATAATTAGGGTTTAAACCACTAATTTATTATTGAAGTAGAAATTAGAACAAAATTCAATGAATAAAACTCTTTGATGGTATCCCTATATATACTAATTGAGTTATTCTCCCTGGTGAGCCTTGAGCCCGATGTGCGCCTTTAACAGCCATGTTTACTTGTTTGTCCAGCCATTTCACCAAAATTCACCTATAGGAATTGCCGCGTCTTGATTGATCCTCTTTGACACCCAAAACTTCTTGAATCACATCAGCTTTTGCAATTGGCAATTGCTAGACTTGAGTTTCTATGGAAGGTGGAGTACTAACAAATCCCTCAAAAGGATACAAATCTGAAACATTAAAGATTGGACTGATTTGCAACTCAGGTGGTAACTCAATTAAGTAAGCATTTGATCCTAGCTTCTTTAACACTGTACAAGGCCCAAACCTCCTAGACTTGAGCTTGTGATAAGTACCCTTAGGAAATCTTTCTTGTTGTAACTAAACAAGTACTTGATCACCTTCCTCAAAGTTCTGCACACGATGATGTTGATTAGCAGCAGAAGATTATGCTGCATTGCTGTCCCTTAAAGCAATTTTTACTTCTTCATGGATCCTTCATATGTGATCAGCAAATGCTTCCCCTTCATCACTAACCGTAACTTGTGGTAAGGGCACCAAATCAAGTACATGTTTAGGTTTTAACCCTTAAGCAGCCTCAAAAGGTGTCTTTTTTATGCTACGTTTGACACAATTGTTATAAGCAAATTCAGCCTGAGGGATGACTAAATTCCAAGTCTTTACATTATTCCCAACAAGACATCTTAATAGGTTGCCCAAACTTCGATTAATTACTTCCGTTTGACCATTGGTTTGTGGATGACATGTGCTGGAATATTTCGGTTCTGTCCCAAATCTCCTCCATAAAGTTCTCCAAAAGTGCCCCTTAAATTTCACATCTCTATCCAAAACAATGGTAGCTGGAACGCCATGTAACCTCACAATCTCACGAAAGAACGAGTCAGCAATATGACTGGCATTAGAGGTTTTAGAACATGGAATAAAGTGTGCCATTTTTTAAAATTGGTCCACTACAACAAAGATGGAGTCCTGTCCTTGGAAGTCCTAAAATAAAGTCCATACTCAAATGAACCCAAGGTGCATCTGATTCAGGTAAAGGAGTATATAGAGCTGTATTTTGAGCATTTCCTTTGCCAAATAAACAAACTGGACACCTAGGTACAAATTTTTCCACATCCCTATGCATTTTTGGCCAATAGTAATGATCAACTACCATTGCCAAAGTCTTGTCTCTGCCAAAATGTCCATCCAAACCATTCCCATGAAGTTCTTGAATAATTTGCTCCCTTAAGGACCCTTCGGTAATGCACAGTTGATTATCTTTAAACAAATAATCCTCTTGCAATCTATATGGTAAACAATCAGCCTGTGAAGAGCTGCGTAAATCAACTATTATTTTGCTAAAATTAGGATCTGAACCATACTGATCTTTTAGTTCCCCAACTTTCTTTGAAAAGAAGTCTTATTGATTCTTGTATTCTACTTTTAATTGGCTGTTACTTTTTTCTTTTCATTAGCACCAATTGGTTCCTTATGTTATTAATTACTTTCTACCTACCACTTTTTTTGCACTTTCACAAAGAAATTATTTTTTGTTCTGAAATATTCTTAATTAATGCAGGTTCTACGCTAATGGGAGACACATTCTATCTGCTGGTCAGGATCGTGCATTCCGTCTTTTCTCTATCATCCAGGTTTGCTACCAGCCAAAATTCTAATCTTTCTTTTTTTTTTTTTGGGGTACCTTTTGGATAATTTTATTTATAGTTATGAAAGTTAAGCTGCACTTCTTCCACTTTTTGCCTATCTGATGTTGTCCCAATAAATTTAAAAATCTTTTTGTGAGAAGAATTATGGTATTTATTCTAATCTTCAATCATCACATGCAACTGTGGAAATACAAACATATCCTAAATCTTATTTTTCTATATGAATATCTAAAGAATTTCAAAATTACTTTCTGCTCAATTTTATTTTACTGTTTAATTGCTGAAGTTTCATTTACTTTGTTCTTTCTTTCTTTATTTTTTAGTCCTTTTTTTTTTTTTGCCTTCCTTCTTTTCTTGCATGTAGTGTTTCCCCACCTACATCTGCATCTACGATTCTTACTTTTTCCCACTTAACTATTTTTTTAGTTGGTTGTGCTACATCAAGAACTAACATTACATTTTGGTGAGAAAATGAAAATGATAGAGATAAAATTGTTTACCATCTCTTTCAAGATATATCTTATATATTGCTAACACGTACTTCGTACAGAGATGGACTATGAACAGTTGCTCTTTTATAGTTGTTCCACATTTGTGCACCTCACGGGGTGTAGCTGTGCCTGTGCAAACACTATGCTCATTTAACACTCTTTTCTTATAGCTTCTCTTCATTATTTAATACTTATTTCTTCCCATTAATATAATGCTGCCAACAGGATCAGCAAAGTAGAGAGCTTTCCCAACATCACATATCCAAGCGTGCCAAGAAACTCAGGATGAAGGTACGATCAGCGGTAAAGGCTACCATATTTCATTGTTCTGCACAATAAAATAAGGTCTGTTGAATTCTGGTTACATGGGTATTTACTTTAGATTGACTTGTAAACTTTTCATATCCTTATATTGTAGGTGTTTTTGTCTTTAAATCTATAATACATGTAACACAACTTACATGTGCTCCCTGTAATGAATTTCTTAGAATCTCTTAATGCCATAGTTGTTAAAGGCAAAAGACGCACCATGTCGCTAAGGGCACTTATCGCCTTAGGCGCAAAAAATAAAATGAAATAAAATAAACCTTGAACTCATAACGCAATACATACATAAAATAAAATTATGAACTTAACTACATACCAAAGAAAACAATTGAAAAGAGCAAGACATAATGTTCAAGAGGCACTTAAAGCACAATAAAATGTAGTCTTATAAATAGCTAGAAGACCTAGTCCTAGAGTAGTACTATTATACTGTAGTAGAAATCCTAACACATTTTTCATTACTAATTTACTATAAGTTTATAATTATGGTCTTCGTTCTACACTCCTAATCTCTCACTAAATAATAATTATAATCATCACATCACTCATCATCAATAAGCTCCATGTAGTTTTCTTTTTCATTAAAATCCTCTTCCTCTTATTCATTGCCCTCTTCCTATTCTTTTAATCTTTTTCTTTTGGGTGAAATAATCGGGTGTGGGTAAGCCCACATAACCTACTTTTAAGTGTATGATTAAAGGACTGAGATTGTTTTATTTTAAAAGACTAAAAACATATAATAAAAACCCTAAATATTAAACAGGCGCGCCTTGCCTCGCTTGTGCATCACTCAAAGGCATGCGCCTCTTTGAGGTGTTCTGCCTTTAGGGGTTTGGGGCACTAAAGGCTACACCTTTAACAACATTGCTTAATACTATTTGATGTACTAGTATTGAAGTCTATGTGGCATGAATATTCCTATTTGTACTTCCATGCTTGAGAGCCGTAAGAAATCATAAAGTGCTATTATTTGTGTAACTACTAAAGTGGCTACTTTATTTATTTATTTTGCTTAATTTGCAGGAAGAAGAATTAAAATTGAGGCCTGTTATTGCATTTGATTGTGGTAAGACCTTTCTCTAGATGCTTTTGCCATATTTTTTCATCCTTGTCAGTTCAAGATAATTGAGTATAGAATATGGATGTTTCTTATGTCAGTCTAGATGACGGGTTATTTATATATTGATCTATACTGGTGGTGGCTATGCAAAAAGGCCTTTGTTTTTCATGGTTGAATTACTTAATTTACAGCTTATCATTCACTGAAATAATACTTGTTTATTAGACATGAAAAGGGAATCGTAAGAGTTATGCACTTCAACTCCTAACAATGGCATATGTTGGTTTATTGGGAAAGGTTCCCTTAAGAGATTTTCACTCTTTGAAGCCAGTAATGCTGCAATGATGTACTGGGAAGGGTATTGCCCTTCATTTAAACACGATGTACTGCTCTTGAATGTTGAAATGGCATATTGTTTTTGGAGTCTAGTCTTGTGATGCTTGTGGAAGATGATAATACTATTATGCACTATAATGAAGGCCTCTCCTTTCTTCCGCTCACACTATGATGCGCCCTCTATATAGAAGGGTTTTCTGTAAAAAAAAAAAACCTTGGAACAGTTTGGAGGACTAGGAGCTTTTGTGGAATGAGTGGATTTTTATTTTTATTATTCCTTTCTTCCATACTGTCAGTTACATTTCTGTTAATAACTAAAAACTAAATCATTCTGAACATTTTCACCTGTCTGTCAAATACCAATTTAGCTGAAATCAGGGAGCGGGATTGGTGCAATGTGGTTACCTGTCATACAGATACTTCACAAGCATATGTGTGGAGGCTTCAAAATTTTGTTCTTGGTGAGCATATCCTGAGACCTTGCCCAGAAAATCCGACACCAGTTAAGGTTAGAACCACAATCTCTTAGTAGCCCCAAAAGTTGTTTGGTTTGATTTTAAAAGGATGCATCAACCTTTTGCATTCACTTTCTATAGCTTATGAGTTGAGACGTGAGTTTTTGCTTTCCCATATCAAATGTTTGCAAGATAGATGCCCTTTTCTTGTATGAGGTAATTGAAATAAATATGTTGTCAAACAATTATTGACATTATATGTCGTTTTTTTATCAAATACATCTTGGGAGAGGGGGAGGGTGGAATTTGAACTTGAGTTGCTTGGGAGACTTCTATAGTCTTCAACCAATTGGGCCATAGATGATTACTTGTCATGTGGTTGAAATTTAAAATTTTGAATCCTAGAATGGATTATATTATAGATTTACTTTGTGATTAAGTTGAAATTTTAATGAGCCATTTATTCTGCTCAGACCTGCGCCATCAGTGCATGTGGCAACTTTGCTGTTCTAGGTACTTCTGGTGGTTGGATAGAGCGGTTCAATCTTCAATCAGGAATGAGCCGAGGTAGTTACATTGATGTGACAGAAAGAAGAAATTGTGCCCATGAGGGGGAAGTGGTTGGAGTTGCTTGTGATTCAACAAATACTCTAATGATAAGTGCAGGATACCATGGAGATGTAAAGGTTTGTACTGTATTATTCCAGTATATTATGCCTTACTTTGTGAAAAAGAAAAAGGAAAAGAAAAGAAATATAATATTTTTAGCATTTTATGAGTGGACTTTGTATGATGAACCTGTCTATATATATGTCAACTAACATGAAATTTATTAAGAGGGGAGGATTATGAACAGTGATGGGTCTGTTACCTCTGATCGTCTAAAAGAAAAAAAAAAACCTCAATGTTCGGCTCAGTTTTCAGTTGAACATTTAATCTTGTTTTTTATGGTGCAATTAGACACCAAGCATTATTATTATTATTATTTTTTAATTTCTTTTTTTTTCCCCCCAAATTAGACCTCTCTATCCATTTTTCCATTAACGGCAAGCTAACATGACTTTACGATTGGGGGTTGTAATTGAAGGAAGTTATATGTATTTTTTTTTTGAAAAAAGAATTTCATATATGGTATATTTTAATTAATAGGATAAGATTATATCTATTCTAAGTATCTTTTATGACTCTTCTAAATATCTTTTATAACTCTAATTCTTACTATAAAAAAACATAATGATGCTTTTTTTTTTATTTCAAATTCTTTCAAAATTTAAGGTTGAAAAGATATAATAAATTTTGGGTTCAAATTTTTTTCAAAATAATACATTTGAAAAGATATATTTCTTTTAACTAGAGTTGAAGTTATACTAATATTAGAAATTCACAGATTCCTGTACTTGATCTTAATGCCTTGTTCTTTTTGTGCTATTGATTGCTAGCATAGCATTCTCTTGCTATATAGATTGCTCAGTTTCAGTTTGGAATGTTTCAATTCTGATTACAGTTTCCATGCAGGTTTGGGATTTCAAGGGACGTGAACGAAAATCCGGATGGGAAATTGGTTGTTCTCTGGTTAAGATTGTCTATCATCGTCTCAATGGTAGTTGTCTTTTTGGTGAAAATATCTTAATTGTGTTTAAGTCTTTGACCAGTGTTCTAATCAAATTGTTTTATCATAATTTCCCAGGTCTTTTGGCTACTGTGGCAGATGATTTGGTCATTCGTTTGTTTGATGTTGTAGCATTGCGAATGGTTCGCAAATTTGAAGGTCATACTGACCGCATTACAGATCTATGTTTTAGTGAGGATGGGAAATGGCTTTTGTCAACCAGCATGGATGGGACTCTTAGGATTTGGGATGTTATCTTAGCCAGACAAATAGATGCAATACGTGTTGATGTTGCTATTACAGCACTGTCTTTATCTCCAAATTTGGATGTATTAGCAACTACCCATGTTGATCAAAATGGGGTCTATTTGTGGTAAATCCATAATTTTGTCTTTCATTTTATTTTTATTACCTAAAACTGCTTGCCATAGTTTGGTAGCTCTTCAAGGTTGAATAGAAAATCTCGCTAATGACCGAAGGTTGTCTATGTAACCTTGCTTTTATTGCATTCAAATGATGATCAACTACCAAAATGACTGCATTAAGTGTTCAGCCTGCCATATTTTTCACTCTTGGTTTAGCAATATTGCTTGCAGAACCTCATTCAATATACTCCTCATGTATCTATTTTATCAAATTTATCATTATTATGTCTTATCTTCCTTATATATGCAAGTTAAATAGAAAATGTAAACCAAAATTAATATCTGGGAATTCATCAGGGTTAATCAGTCAATTTTCTCCGGGGCTTCAACTGTTGATTCTTATGCAAGTGGAAAAGAAGTTTTGAAAGTCAAATTGCCATCTGTCTCTGCAGTGGAACATTCTCAAGTTCAGGACTCTGATAAGCCTACTGTGCAACATTCACAATATAATGAAGATTCTTCTCGTTTCTCAACTTTTAATCAGCAAATTCCAGAACTTGTTACTCTCTCGCTGCTGCCCAAGAGCCAATGGCAGGGTTTGATCAACTTAGACATTATAAAGGTCTTCTTCCTTTTTTCTTTAATCATTTTCGTGCCTCTCTTCAATAGCGCAATATTTTTGTATATAGTTTTTTTCCTCATTTTTTTTCAGGATATAAGATTAAGCTTGACTTCTATTGTTATTGTTATTACTATTATTCTCATGTCATTGTTGTCTCATGGATCTCATTCCATCTATGAATTTCAGGTACGCAATAAACCAATCGAGCCGCCTAAGAAACCTGTAAATGCTCCTTTTTTCTTGCCTTCAATTCCATCACTCTCTGGAGAAATTTTATTTAAGTCTAGTGAGTCGATAAATGAGGAGGACACAAAAGTTGACAACGTGGAAAACAATCAGATAAAACATGACTTGCCACCATCTCAGTTTTTGCAACTCCTGTATTCATCTGCTAAGCTAGAAAATTGTATGAATTCTAGTCTTTTATGTATATTATCTTCATAAATTGATAAAAGTTATAATTAATTTTTTTTTGAATGTTTGAGGAGCTTACAGTTCAACAACTAAAATTTTGCAGTTTCAGCTTTTACTGATTATATCAAAGGTTTGTCTCCATCAAATCTAGATATGGAACTTCGAATGCTTCAGATAATTGATGATGATGATCAGCAAGAGCTAGAAAAAAGACCAGAGTTTATTGCAATTGAACTGCTGCTTGATTATTTCATTCACGAGATATCTTGCAGAAACAATTTTGAGTTTGTACAGGCTGTTATTAGATTGTTTTTGAAGGTATGGCTTTCACCTATTATTGTATCATCAATTAGTGTTTTCTTTTCTTCCCTTTATTTTATTGTCAAAAAGGAATGAAATATATGTCGTCTCTGGACCTGCTTGCAAACAAGACTAAAGAGAACCCTACTGCACCCGTTTTAGAATGTCTGGTTGTATTTTATCTTATATAAATGAAATTCATGGAAAGAAAGTTGTGAGTTTATGTTGATTGATAAGTAATTCAAGCATTGACACTTTGCATGGTATTCTCTCTCAGATACACGGTGAAACAATACGGTGTCAGTCACAATTACTGGACAAGGCTAGAAAGCTCTTAGAAACTCAATGTGGGGTTTGGCAGAAAGTAGATAAATTGTTCCAGAGTGCTAGATGCATGGTCACTTTCCTTAGCAATTCTCAGTTTTGAGTGTGTTCTGATTTTATTGGCTTCTGCTATTTCTGATATTCAATAACCTAGCATTCTGCAACAATTATTTGCCACTCTACAAGTAATGATTTTTTTTTTTAATTTATTTATTTGTTTTTCTTTCTACAATTTTAGGCTATACAGGTTAAGTGTAGGCTCTATATGTTTCCCTTGAAATGTAGGAGGGAATTTTGAATGGTACTGTAGAGCTTTGACTTGTAATGGGTTTTTTTTTTTTTTTTTCCATCTGTAGAATATTCGCAGAGATGGAATGGAATTGGCATCTCACTGATTTGTGCAACTTGGAAAACACAGTGAAATATTGATTACTTGAATATTGTAATGAATCAATGTTGGGCTTTTAGAATTTGCCCGCACTAACTGCAGGGAACTTTTCTTTGGGGAATTTGTGGATCCTCGATTCAGTTAATTACTTTTGATAAATGTATTGCTTTGGGTTGGATGGTCAATTTCTATTTACTTAAAATGAATTCATGGAGTATTTATATATTAAGTATATATTTTGTTGTAGTTCAGCTTACTTGGATTTAGCCTATGTCACTGTGCCCACTTAGAATTGTCAATGTAGAAGAATATAAAACGAAAACATCAATCAATCACTGGTTTTGATTTTTAGGTTATTTTGCAAGTTCTAGTTTTCTTAAGAAAAGAAGTAAAGCTAATGTGATTTGGTGCAGAGTGTTCTTAATGAAAAAAAAAATGATGATAGCTATAGTAAAATATGTGAAAACAAATCTAAACTTGACACGTCCGCGATATAAACCCTGACCGTATACGCGTATTACTGTCGTTTGTACCGCAGTACAGAGGCGTACCGACCGGAGTCTAAATACGGACATATGAGCATGAAAAATTTAATTTAATATGATAATATGACGCTTAATATGAATATTGAGTTAATTCGATGAAACGTTGCAATTTTGTGTCATACACGTAAATCAAGGCAACGGACTGGGCCGGAAATACATGGTTTTTGTCCGGCGGTAAGAATTTGAGTTAAGCATACCATAATGGGGAGAATAATATTTTAAGGCCATAGGTGAAGTTATATGGAGATATTTGGAGGTTAAGGGCTCCGATTTATATAAATAATGTTCCCGGTGTAGATTTATAGTCTG